>LQHA01000029.1:0-27631 GCA_001567625.1 Acanthamoeba polyphaga | reverse complement strand
CCTTGGCTTGGCGGCGTGTTGAGCTTGTCGGGGGTGGGCAAGAACGAGAACTTGGGAGGCTGCGCCGCGGCGGAAGCATCGCCCTGTGGCTTTTCCTGAGTCGTACCCGAGCCGCTGTCCTTGGTGGGAGGCTCGGCCGCCGCGACGCCGGACGTGCTCGAAGTCGCGGGGGCAAAGGCAAACATGCTCGAGGCAGACGACGGGCTCGCCGCCGAGGAGCCCGAAAGGAACGAGAATGCCGACGCGGGCTTCCGTTCGGTTCCCGCAGGGGCGGCGGACTGTCCGGAGCTGGTGAAGGAGAAGGGCGAGGCAGATGACAGCGGCGGTGCATCGTCAACAGTGCGCTTCTGCCCCGACGGGACAGCGGCAGGCGCGGAGGTCGATGCGGAGCCGGACGTGGCTCCAAACGGAAGAGCGGTGGCAGCAGGCGCAAAGGTCGACGTGGCTCCAAACAGAGGAGCAGTGGTGGCAGGCGCGGGGGTCGACGTGGCTCCAAACAGAGGAGTGGTGGTGGCGGGTGCGGAGGTCGACGTAGTGGCGCCAAAGAGGGAGGTGGTGGCGGTGGCTGAGGTACCCGTCGCAAAGGTGAAGGGACTGGGTAGCGAGGGGAAGGCTGGCAAGCCACTCGCGGAGGAGGCTGAAGAGGTCGAAAACAAGCCCGACGTCGAAGCCGAGCTCGAGGTCGCTGGCGCCTCCTCGTGCTTCTCAGAAGGCTTCTCGTTGTCGGACGACGCAGGAACCTTATCCTCGCCCGCAATGGCGGAGAAGGAGAGAGCGGGCTGGCCGGAGAAGGAGAACGCAGAAGGGAAGCCACCACTCGTATCCAGCCCTGCTCCCGGCTTCTGGTCACGCTTGGCAGCACCGCCGAGGGGAGACGTCTGGCCAAAGGCCGCACCAAGCGAGGAAGTCTGACCGAAGGCGGTTCCAAACCCGGTCTTGGACCCAGCCGTCGTCGAGAGGAAGCTTGAGCTCGTGAGCGCGCCGGTAGTTCCGCCTGTAAACAAGCCTCCCGATGATGGCGTCGAAGACGGCAGAGCAAAGGATGACGGCGCGAAGGAGAAGGGTGCGACGATCGAGGCGGTCGTCGATGATGAGGGGGCAGGATCCACGGTCTGTCGAGGGCGAGGGGTCTCACTGTCGGACTCGGATTCATCCTCATCGCTTTCGGAACCACTGCCCTCGTCCTGGTCCGTATCTTCGTCCGAGTCGTGCGAGGGCCGCGGTCCGGACGGTGCTGCCTCTAGACTCTCGCCGAGGGAGGAGGCAAGGGAGAAGGGTGATGCTTCCGAGGAAGCGGGAGCGGGCGTAGTCGTGCTCGTACTCGCCGCAGAGAAGGAGAAGGAAGGAAGAGCGCTCGCGGAGGAGGAGCTGAACGAAGCGAATGAAGCGGGCGCGCAGAGGAGACAGAGAAGAGATTCACGGGGCGAGAAGCGGAAGGCGTCGAAAGGGAGAAGGCCGGCATCGTTGTCGCATCACCATCGCGCGAGCCTTCCGATGCGGCAGGTTCTTGAGGTGCTTGCGTTGCAGGCTCGGCGTCGGTTGTTTTCTCTGCTTCCTCGGCGATGGGAGGTTGCTGCTTGTCATCTTGGACCGGGCTCGAGGCTTCGGGTGGCAGCTCGGCGGCAGCGCTGGCGACATCCTTCGCTTGGGCGTCGGTTGCTGGCTTGACAGCCGAAGGTCGAGGTACCATGCACGTTGAGCAGGCCGTCGCAGACTCGTCGTTGATTTCCGTGCAGCAGGCGCATTCCCATCCGGTGGTCATCTTGGCTGACGCGAAGTCGAAGCTTCCCGCCCCTGTCGCTGGTCCGCCGAAGGAGAATCCGGTGAAGCTTGGTACGGCAGTGTCCGCTGGTTTGTCGCCAGGGGCTGCCGCAAGCGAGAAGCCAGACGCGGTGCTTGGGGCATCGTTTGCTGCGCTGCCGCCGAAAGCGAACCCTGGCGTGGGAGCGGTCGTGGCGGGGCCGAAGCTGAACGGGCTCGACTTGGTATCGGCGGGCTTGGCGCTTTCTGCTGTCGCCGTTGACGTGGGAGCGGACGCGAACGAGAAGCCTCCAGAGGAGGGGGCGCCTCCGAAGGAGAAAGCTCCGGCAGTGGGCAGACTGGGCTTGGCAGGCTCTTCGCTGACATCAGGCGAAGGCGTCGAGTTGGTTGCTTCAGGAGATGCAGCAGTGGTTGACGGGCGGGGCACCATACAGGTGGAGCAGGTCGTCGCCGATTCGGGGTTGTCGGCCTCGCAGCACGCGCACTTCCACCCAGCAGCTTGTCCGGTGGTTAAGGAGCTCGCGGCGGCCGGTGAGCCGCCAAAGGAGAAGCCTGCCGAGGGACCGAACGAAAATCCGGAGGTGCTGGCTTCCTTGCTTGAGGCGTCGGTGGTGGCCGCTCCAAGTGAGAAGCTGGTGGCTGTAGGACCGCCAAATGCGAAGCCGCCCGGCGGGGTAGGACCAAAGGAGAATGGTGCGGGCTTGCTGGCTGTCTCTGGTTTCTCCGGCGTCTCGCACTCGAGGGTCTTTGGAGTGGAAGATGTCAGGGCAAGTCGCGTCGTGTCGGTCGCTGCCGCTGTCTTGGGCGCCGCGGGACGGGGCACCATGCAGGTGGAGCAGGTCGTCGCCGACTCGGAGTTGTCGCCCTCGCAGCACGCGCACTTCCACCCGCTCATGGCCGACGAACTCTCGGCGTCTTGGATGCGCCAGTGAAGGAGAAGCCAGAGGATGTAGCCCCTCCAAAGGAGAACCCACTCGACGACGTCGGTTCTGCTTCCGGAAGTGCGGCTGCAGACGATGTCGGTTGGCCGAAGACAAAGCCGCCGCTCGACGGTGCGGAGGCGCTTGCTGCTGTTCCGCTCTGGCCGAACTCGGATCCTCCACTTGCTGGGGGCAGCACCGAAAGAGAAGCTGGCCACTCGACGGCGCCGAGCCAGAGGCGAACCCGGCAGGCTTACTGGCCTCTGGCGTATCTGATTCAGCGCTGTCGACGTTGCGGCTGTCGCGTCGGTTGTCTTGGCGCCAGCTGGACGTGGGACCATGCACACACCGCACGCCGTCGCCGACTCGGGGTTGTCGCCCTCGCAGCACGCGCACTTCCACCCGCTCGTGGCCGAACTCTCGGGCTTGGCGGCACGGCCGAAGGAGAAGCCGCCAGAGGGTGTTCCGCCGAAGGAAAAGCCAGTCGACGTGCTCGGCTTCGTGAGAGAGGTCGCTTCGGTGGTGGTTTCGCTCTTGCCGAATGCGAAGCCGTCACTCACGGGAGCAGGGCTACTTGCCTTCGCCCCTTTTGCGAGGAAGGAGCGGCCGCCCGAAGCAGCAGAGCCGGAGGCGAATTCAGCGGGCGTGCTCGCCTCAGACTTCGGCGGTGCTCCGAAGGTTGTGGTGGGCTCGGTCGCCGAGCTAAACGAGAAACCACCGGGAGGAGCAGGGCCGAAGGAGAACGCGGCAGGCTTGCTGGACTCCGTTGTCGTCTCCGATTCCTTCTGTTGTGCCTCGGCGTGGGCCACGGAGAACCGGTTCTCTGTGGTCTGGCCGGCACGCTGGAAGCCACCGGCGAAGGAGAAGCTCGCTGAGGCCGACGGAGCCTTGGCTTGCGACGCCGGCGAGGAGAACAGCGACGACGTAGGCGCACTGCTTGATCCCGGAGTAGCAAATCGCACGGGCTGAGGCGACGAGGTGCGCCTCGGCTCGCGCTTCGGAGATGCCACTACGACGGGAACCGCGATCGGCTCTTCATCTTCGGTGATAACCTTAGTGCGCTTTTGGTCCTTGACCGCCAGCACGGGAGATGCCTTGCCTCCGTCATGCAGGAACCTTGCTGCACATTGGGCGCGTAGCTCGTGCATTTGACTAAGCCGGCTCTGCGTCTTTGCCTTGAACGCCTGAATGTTGACACCATTCAGAGCGCGGTTAGCATAAAGACTTATAGAGGCGACGACATGTGTCACACCTGAGAGGTCTGCGTTTGGGCCTGGCTAGGCGCCGGCGAGAAGGTGAACGGGCTCGACATCTTCGTGATGGGCGTAGATGGCGGAGTGAAAAGCTGCTCCATCTCTGCAGGCGTGTAGGCTGCAGTAAAGATAACGGTGTGAGCCCATCTCGGAGCTTAAGAGGGACTGGGGAGCAGAGACTAAGCCTTACCTCCTGGAGCCTCAGAACTGATGGGTGGGGTTGCCAGTACGCTGGGAGCAGAGACCGTCTCGGCTTGGTCGATTCGTGGCTCTTCATCTTCTTGCGCCTTGGGAAGGACCGCGCTGCCCTGAAGTTGGGCACAATAGGACCCCAGTTGTCGCGTAGAGAACAGCTCGGTAGGCTTGTCGATGAAGACAGTTAGTGGTTCGCGAGGCCGGACTCCTTGCCCGAAGCTCTTCTCCTCTCCTCCGGCGTAGTACTGTTGGTAGTAGAGCAGCGACTTCCAAAACCGCTGCTGCGACGAACTGGACAGGTTGTCGATTGGCGCGACCAGCTGCTTCCTAAAGGTGGTCGCAAGCTTCAGAAAAGAAGAAAACCGCCAACACCGAAGAGCTGCGCAATACACACCGATAGAAGTCATGTTGCTCGCACAGCTTGTCGATGAAGTTGTAGATGTCGACGATCGTAAAGGGTTGGGCGAACGGCAACCACGCTAGCACCTAAAGATGGATTTTAACAATATGCAGCAGCAATGCTCATTAGAGAAGCAGGCTTACCTTGTCCGCGGAGGAGAGGAAGAGGAGGTCGAGGAACTTTTCGATCATCTTACGTAGCTTGTGTCGCCAATAGAAGGAAAGGATGTGAATTATGCGGTCCAGATTGGCAGCATTCTTGGCAACGGCGATGCGATCGCATGTGGCAGCTGAAGAAGAAACAGATGGTGTTAGCGGCAAGCCGGTTTCATGGGCAGGAAGTTTGTTACCTAAGCCGAGCATGCGCGCCTTGTAGGCCTCGACATTTTCGAGGAGCTCTTGAGCTTTAGCAGGAGTAAGCTCAATGGCGAGCAAATACATAGTCTTCGCGATTTCGCTCAGTCTCTTCGCAGCCAAGAGGTGCACCGCTTGCAAACGCTGGAGAGATGCGTTGTCGATCTCAGCAGGCAGTGCCGGGTGAACTGGTAGGACACGAAGGGTTAGCCAACATGAGGGGACCCCAGGCTTGAACTGTACGTACACTCGTGAACGGACTTGCCAAAGTTTACATGAGCCTTTACTGCAGCATCGTAGCTATGAGACTGACGGTACTTCCGGTGGTGGAGGAGAGCAAGGTGTCCCCAAACTCGCGCCTTATACTCCTGAGGTGGGATCGGTTAACATAACTACCGCACTCTGAGCACAGTTGGCTGAGTGTACGTGCCTGCAGGAGCTGAGCATCTTCGTTGAACACTTCTCCGCCTTTCACCTTGGGCACTTGACCGCTGATCAGGCCGTTGGCTTCTCGTACGAGGTCTCGAAGCTGCTTGCATGAGGCCATGCAGTCCAGGTGACTGAACAATCTGATGTACGCAGTAAGCGGGTCAATTAGAGCACATGGATGGGGTGCCGTAGGCGTAGGCGTACTCTTCGTGCTGCGTCGCGATCCGAGTGTAATGATCGCAAACGAATATGCGGAAGAAGAGGAGCGCCTTGGAGAGGGTCGAGTGGCCTTCCTTGGCGTCAGTTGCGCCGTTCTGGTGACCACGGGAACCATTCGATCCCGCGGGAAGTCGCGTTGCAAAGTCGTTGAGCCAGCTCCACCACTGCAGATCCTCGTCGAGCGAACCACTGGCGACACGAGCACGATTCATGGCCCTGAAAGTGTGCATGCTTGAGTAATGCGTGGTAACAAGAAAATGAAGCAGCGACCACTGTATATACATACCCTTCGATGTCGCCCTTGAGATTGTGAAGCTCAACACACTTGACGTGAAGAGTCAAGTTGGTAGGATGCTTCTGCGATGCTTCGTTGGCTACGTGAAGTGCTTGATTCATGTCGCCTGAATTAAATATGAGCGGATGTTCACATACACGAGAGGAGAGCCGACGCGCTACCTTTAAGCTTCAGAATGTCGCTCTTTAGCTCCGCCACAGCTGGGTCGCCCCGTTCGAGCTGCTCCACCCTACACGATACATCAGTGAGGACTAGTACTGAGAGAAGGACGGAATAAGGGACCCATACTTAGCAGCCCAGCGTTCGGCTTCACTCAGATGTGGTTTTGTGGTATCCTCCTGGTGCAGGCGGATCAAGATGCGCGTGATGCGGTAGAAGATGCTCGTTTGGCCGGGATTCAGCTTGAGTGATCTCTGGTAGGTGGCCACTGCATCGGAGTACCTGTGCGCTTCCTCGTAGAGCTCCGCCAAGGCGACAAACACCTGAATCGAAGTGAGACAGCCGAAGGCAGAGATCGAAGGGCAGCGAAATCCGTGTACCTTTGCGTCTGGCTTGAGCCGCACCGACTTGAGCAGGTAAAAGATTGCTTGGTTGATATCTCCCAAGTCCTTGTAGCGTAGGCCAACATCCGCGAAGGTCGAAATTTGCTGCGTATGGGCGAGATTTTTCGAGATTAATTGATCTACGTATGTGCAGCATTATTTGAGCGCACGCACCTGATCCTTCGACTTGGTGCTTGCAATTCCTGCAAGGAGCTTGTCTATCTCCTGCCGCCGATGGTCGGGCACGGGCCTCCGCATCTTGTTGCTTTCTGTTCGATCTTCTTTGGTTTTTGCTTTGCCTTTTTGTTCCCGCCTTTTTCGGAGCGCAAGGTGGCTGTACACGTCATGCTCGTAGCCAATTTTCCCGCGCCTTGTGCTTGGGCATTCGATCGCGAGAGAAGATGAAGGCAAGGCAATTTGCCGCCTGCGGAGGGGCAATTGGCCTGTTCCTCTTGCTGGCTTGCTGCCTCCCAGCGCTGGCAACCGATGCCGATAAAGATCCTTCCATCAGTCATGCCACTCTGCTGCTGCCGCACGCAACGAGCGAGACCAAAATCTCTTACACAATCGAGGCCTTCAATGGATGCTTTAAATGGTGTGCCACACTGCCCCCCCCCCAATAATGCTGCTGTTAATCACTAAATGGCGAGGTTCCGCTGTGCAGGAGCTCCTTGAATCCGGAAATTGTGTCTATCAAAGCCATCTACGCCAACGAAGAAATGCGTAATAAGGAGTGTGCATCGCATGCCAGCATCACGCCGGAGATCATGTCCACTGAGCGTCTCTCAACCTGGGTGAAGGCATACGATTCGGAGAGCGGCAGAACGCTGCGGTGTGAGGTCTTCCTGGATACGGTGCACAACATCAGCATCTCCACCACTACCCACACGATGTATCGCGCTGCCGTGGAGGAGCTCTCCATCGATGCATTTGATGCCTCGAGTATGTTTCCCACCCTGAACGCCACTCGTGCTCGGGTTGCCCTAACGCTGGAGTGGGTTCTTTGCTGCAGATAACCACTTCACATCGGTCGAAGGTTTCCGCTTCGACTGGACGCTCACTCCCTCGCCCAGCCACGTTCTTCAGATCGTCCCGTTCAAGGGTGCAGCGGTGGATGTCAGGAACGTCGTCCTGGAGATGGAGGAGAAGGTATGCGCTTGCCTTATGATCACCACGGACGATGTGTGCCCTGCTTGTTGGCGGTGGATTAAACTGACGTTGTGATCTCTCCAGAATCTCAGAACAAGCAGGGTCCTGGTGAAGGGTATCGATTTCGGTAAGGTCACGGTCACAGCCAGCCTCAGCGAGGCGGGCTACGGGCGTATCTCCGATACGGTGGAACTGTCTGTGCTGGAGCCCCTTCAGCTTTCGCCCAAGCTTCCCATCTTCATCGCGCCGGGTGCAGAGTATAGATACATTCTCCAGAGCTACCCTCGGGATCGAGACCCAACAGGTTCGTGCCTTATCACAGTGGCACTTCAACAAGTGCCAGATCCATGTAACGCCTTTTTTAACCATGTCTGTAGATATCGACATGCCCAACACCAAGTACCAGTGGTCCACGGACAATGCCAGAGTGGCCACTGTTGACAACCTTGGTACTGTGCGGGGCGTGGACCTTGGCCAAACGAAGATTCACGTTAGATATGAGAACATCAACGAGGCTACGGTATGTGTGTTCGTGACGTGTGCTGCTCGTGATCGCGGTCCCAATGCTCACCTTGAGCGATACAGGGCACCGTCACGTCGTGGCTCCCTCAAAGCTCGGCCTGAGGCTTTACGCCGAAACGGACAAGCAAGAGATCATCTCTACTACCACTTCCTGGTTCCTTATCGCCAACACCACGTACACGCTGGAGGTCGACGTCTACGATGCCCACGATCGTCGCCTGCACAACACCGAGGTAGATTATGCTCTATGCGCCGCCTTATGTGTCCTTCCTTCTCCTCAACTCGTGCTCTTTTGTACAGAACATGGTCTTTGCCGTCACGCTCCCCCGCGAATATTTCTCCGTCGAACAGTCGAGCCAAAACAAGGCACAGCACACGATCCGCGCTCTGAAGGAAGGCAGCACCGCCATCGGCGCCGAGTTGTCCTCCGTCAAGGTCTGACGCTCCCCCGCACTCAGTTGCTTGCCTTCTTTCCCTGATTCCAATTCCTCTGTCAGGCCGCCGGTCGTCATTCGTTTAAGGTTCCAGCTGTCCGCAAGGACGTAGCGATCCAGTCGGCCGTGCAGGCAATCCCCCGCGAGGTCCGCCTGCCTTGGCATGAAGGCACGCCTCACACGTATGCGCTCAAGGCCATTGGTGGCAGCGACAAGTATATCTGGCTCTCGCTGGACCAGTCCGTCGTATCTGCCAGCCCGTCTGGCGTGCTCACCGTCCACTCGCTCGGAGATGCGACCGTCAGAGTTTCGGACAAGAAAAACCCGCTCAACTACGACCACGTCAAGGTTTGCCCTCCTCATTTTCTCCTTCCTTTTGCAATGAATGTAAAGGTAACATGTAACGCTGCATCCAGGTGAGCGTGCTTGCTGTTGGCAAGATCGGCATTGTGGCGTCCACGGTGGAGGTCCAGGTGGGCTGGCCTCTTGTGCTGCCCGCCGCGGTGTGGGACAACTCGGGTGTTCTGTTCGACAACTGCAGCGCTCTTCCCATCGAGTGGGAAAGTTCCGATGCGACCGGTACCCTCTGCCAACCGTGCTGGCGGCCATCGTAATGGTTTGCTCACCTTAGATGGCCGCGCAGTGTTCGCCAAGCAGGCGTCTGGCGCTAGCGATCTGCCCCCGAATAGCTGCACCGGCCAAGAGTTCTTTGCGCTTGGCGAGGGTCAGTGCACCATTACCATCAAGTATGGCAGGCTCACGAACCAGATTACCGTTTTCGCCTACCGTCCCCTCAAGGTGGTGTCGCCCGAAAAGGACGCCCTTGTGGCGCTCGGTTCGACGGCGCAGGTTGTTGTACGTACCAACAACGCCTCACTTTCTTCTTGTACAAGGGCTAAAACCACTCACACTTCGCAGTTCGAGGGCGGCCCCAAGCCGTGGCTGTATGAACCCACTGCCTTCTACACGAGTGTTGTGCCTTTGGAACCCGAGATGGTAGGCGTGCCCGATGGCTTCAGATTGCGAGTTGGTCAGTGCGCTTACCTTGCTTTCGTTACACACAGGTTCGCGTCACCCCGAACCCGCAAGGGCTCGGAATTGCGCGCTACAGCTACAGCGTCACCTGTCTGAAGCTCGGTGATGTCAAGCTTGCGATCGAAGTGTCCAACAAGCCCACAAAGACCAACCAGCATCCGGCCTTGGCGAATGCGACCATCGACTTCTCTTGCCAAACGCCTCAGACCGTGTTCGCCTTTGCTGGTACGGTCTCTCCCTTGAGCATGGTGCGTTACGCATAGGTGTTCACCTTGGTATGGTTGCGCAGATTACACGCCTGTAAACCAGACGGATTTCGAGGAGCGCAAGCAGCAGTGCCTGGGCGCCCTCAAGCAGACCCCTCCCTTTGAGATGGTGGTCGGTGAGGCGAGCAACCTGTTCGAAGAGTTTATCGTCAAGGGTAACCGCAAGGTCCCGGTCACTGTCGCGATGATCAACAAGGACCGGAAGCGGTTCGACGACTTCTCCTCCCTCGTGCTCACCTGGGAAAGCAGCGACGAGGTACTGTTCGCCTCCCCTGCTGGAACAATTCTTTGCGTGAGAAGAATCTCACCCGCTCTTTCACACCACCCAGACCCTTGCGTCATTCCTCCCCTCGTCGAGTGTGAGCACCCGGGTTCTGCACATCAAGGCGGACTCTGGAGACGTCAACATTCGAGTCGGCGTTCTGGGATACAACGAACAGGCGCTCAAGGAGGCTTCAATCACGTATGTGACCTCATTGCCTGTGTGTACAACTTGCGCGGTTCTACTCACCGTCTCCCGCGAGGGTGAAACAGGATTGCGGCTCCGGTGCTCGATAAGCAGGCTCTTAGTCGCTCCTTCACCCTGAAGATTAGATCGAATGTGGAAGTGAACCCGACCAATGTATACCCCGCCTCGAGCTGCTTCAATCTGTTTCAAGTTGTGCTGACCTATGCGCTGTGAAAACCTTCTCCTCCAGGTGGCCATCTTCAACGACGACAGTAACACTGTCGAGCTGGTCGCTAGCCGCGGTTCGGGCATCTACAGCTACACCTCGAACAACACCAACGCCGCGGCCATTCATCCCAGCGGAAACGCTTCTCGTGCCAGCATTTCTCCCAAGCGCCCGGGCATCGCTCAGGTGCACCATCCCGACATTCCCCGCGCCCCTATGACAGATGCTAAACTTGCACTCGCCAGGTGACCGTCAGTGACATTTGCCTCGAGGAGTCAACGCCCGCGACTTCGATCGTCACCATCTCCGAAGTGGGAACGATCATTCTCGCCGCCCGCGATATGTTGCGCATCAACGACGAGATGGAGGTGCAGGTCGAGATCCGCGATCAGTCTGGCAATCAGTTCCCTGTGGAGCAACTCGGACGGATGGACCTCTCCGCGCATACCGACAACGACATCATCTCTGTGGAGAAGCGGGACGGTCGCTTCCTCGTCCGCGGTATCATATGCTTGCCCTCTTATGTTCAGTCAACACCACGCCATCATGCTCATGGTCTGTTCTCGCCCCGTTCCCAGGAAACGGCCTCGGTATTGCCAGAATCACCGTCACCGCGAGGACCAAGAACGGACGCACTATCACGAGCCAGCCCAAGGCGGTAACGTTATCTCTCTTCCCCCCCCACGCCGGACTGAGCAGAGGCCTGATCTATCTCTTGTGTGTGTGTTTTGTGCAGATCCACGTCTTCCCTCCTCTGCACATACGCCCGGAGCGATTGGTGTTGCTGCCCGGTGGCGCATACCAGATCAAATGGAGCGGCGGCCCTCCCGTGCGCGTTGAGGTGTCG
Organism: Acanthamoeba polyphaga; assembly: GCA_001567625.1. Classification (NCBI taxonomy): domain Eukaryota; phylum Discosea; order Longamoebia; family Acanthamoebidae; genus Acanthamoeba; species Acanthamoeba polyphaga. Next base: position 16,337 of record LQHA01000029.1, on the reverse strand, counting down.
TTCTCTGTGGACAATACCAGCGTGTGCGAAGTCGACGCTGCTGGCCGAGTGGTCGCGCGAGAAGTCGGAACTACCACGCTCGTTGCGTCGGCGCAAGCCACCGACGAGCAAGGCAACCGCCACGACTACGGCTCGACCGTCATCGATGTCACTGTGCGCCCGCTTTCAGGTACCGCTCCACCCTTGTATTGAGCTGAGCATTTCATTTCCTGACTGGTTGTGCGCTTTATAGGCATCCGCATTCACAGCAACACGAACCGCCTGATCGTTGGCACGGAGATGACCGTTCGCGTGATTGGTCCTGACGGCGAAACGCCGTTCACCCTGGGAGCTGTCGGCATCGCCTTCGGCTGGGAGTCATCCGACCCGAGCGTCGCTGCCATGGTGCCCATCTACAAGGAAGGTAGGCTGCCCCTAACCCTGCCTCCATCGCCTCAGTGATTTTGGGTTCCTTACCACCTCTCTCTCATTTCTGTGTAAAGCTGGCGTTTCGCTGGAGAAGGAGCACGGCTTCTCGGTGCGCGTTCAGGCCAAGAAAGCGGGCATTGCTCGCATCAGCGTGTCTGCTGATGGCACCGAGGCCTGGACGGCGACCCTCCAAGTGGAAGTGGTCGACGGCCTGGTGCTCTTCACGCCGGCGGAGCTGCTGTTGACCCACTCCTCGCGGTTCAACATTCGGACCAACAAGGACGCCACGGGCAAGCTCCACTATCGCCTTCTGAGCGAACAGCCCACGCCCGCCGACTGTCACCAGATCATCGCCATCGGCCACGCCGCTCTCGAGCACATGACTACCAACACTGCGGTCAACCAGGTACGGCGCCGCGAGACTCTTGCCCTGCACGGGAGTGGAAGTGGTACTAAACAAGCACCTCCACGCAATCTAGCTCGCCACGATTGAGGAGAGAGGCGACGGCCTCCTCATCACGGGCAACTCCTCCGGGGAAGCCTACATCTTGATCTCGGACGACTCGGAGCATCAGTCTGTTGTCGTCAAGGTGGTCGTTAAGCCCGTGCACCAGCTCCAGCTGCTCCCGGCCTCTGTCATCTACGATCAGGTACGCCTTGTCTCTTCCCTCTCTCTCTCCACGGTAGCAAACGACAGGACTCGCCATTGATCCCTCTGTCTCTCGGCTTGCACAGCTGCCCGTCGGTGCCCTGATGGACTTCAACATCATTCTGCGCGACAACGAGGGAAGAGCCTTCAGCAGCACCGGCAACTTCGAGTTCAGCTACGACCTCGATGTGATCAACGTCATCAACGTGAGCCCGGGCAAGACCAACGAGTCGATCCAGGTTGAGGCCCTCCGTCCCGGCGAGGCCATCCTTCGCGTGTTCACCAACTCCAAGAGCATTCCTCTCGACGACTACGTCAAGGTTGCTTTCTGTTCTCCCCTCCCCCCGATATGGCCTAGCCTGATGGTTTGCGTTGCGCTCAGCTGACATCCGTCTCGTGTTCCTGTGCACTTTCAGTTCCACGTGGTCATGGCATCAACCCTCCCGAGCCGGTGGTCCACAAGGGCGGCAGCATCCATTTCGAACTGACGAGCAAGCCCGAAGGCAGCGGCGGCGGTCTCTGGAGCTCCGAGGACGAGCGGGTCCTTAGGTACGCGCCTGGGCCTGTCGCCGCAGCGTAATACGCTGCTATTTCGCTAACGACAGCGCCGCGTGTGGGTGATCTGCGCAGCGTGCACCATCAATCGGGTGTGGCTACGGCCCGCAACATCGGTAAGACGCACGTGTTCTACAACAGCACGGGAGTGCACACGTTCACCGAGGTCACGGTCGAGCAAGTGGGCAAGGTGGTGGTGAAGACCGAGGGCAGCCCCCAGGTGACCAACGTCAAGAACCCCGTGACCGGCGAGGTCGAGGAGTACCGGTTCGGCGTTACCTACTACACGGCCGGCAACAAGCAGCTCAAGTCGAACGTCCGCGTGAAGCACAACATCTTCCTCTCGTGCAGCGTCGTCGAGACCGAGTGGGCCACCGCCTCCTCCGTGCAGGATCTCGCCACCGGCCAGGATTACTGCGTGATCCACCCGCGCACCCCGGCCTCGCTCAAGATCCGGTTCATCGACAGCATTCACTTGGTCGTGCGCGTCTCCGACGCCAAGCAGACGTACAACTTTACGCACACCGAGGCTATCGAGTACCTTCCGGCCTTCATCGTCGTCACGCCCACAACGGTACGCCTGAAGCCCTTGCTTGCACGTCGCGCACACCAATATCGCGTCTGACGCTTGCCCGCTCGCCCGCGCAGATTACAATCCCCATCGGCAGCAAGTCGGCGCGTCTCGAGGTGCGGACCAAGGCCAACATCCACCTCCGCTCCAGCGACGAGCGCATCAGCGCCAAGCGAATCTCGGCCGACCCGAACACCGACAAGATGGTGTACGAGATCACCGCCGAGGACACGCGCAAGGAGCTCCAGAACGTTGTGATCACTCTCGACAACCCGTACACCGGACAGGTTTCGCACTCCCCCCCTCTCATTGTCCATCTGATGCATGCGCAACCGACCGTATCAGCTCACGCGAGTTTGTTTCGCTTCGTTTGTCCCTCTCCCACAGCAAGAGCATGTGACGGTCAACTATGGCGAGATGGCCCTGGCCACCACCAGCAAGAGGGACACGGAACAGGCCGCGCACCGCTTCCCCTTCCTCCCCGAAGCAGTGGTCCTGCCGCTGCTGACCACGGGCGCCTTGACCGCCCTCGCCGGGCTCGTTTGGGTCGCGCTCTGGATCGCTCGCCGCCTCCGACCTGCTCCGGACACCTACCCGGCCGTACCGACCATGTCCGGCGCATTCCAGACCCCGGGGCCTCGACCCCTGGGACAGCAGACCCCGGGACCGACCCCAGGGTCGGCGTATCCTCAGACACCGGGCGCATACCTTCAGAGCCCCTTCCAGTCGCTCAGCCCGAGCTCCAGCTACACCCACAGCCTCAGTACGTCTTGGCCCTCTCTGTGTCATGTTGTGTGGTGTGTGGTGTGTGTGGGTCCCAGACTGATCTGGCCTCTCGTTCTCCATTATAGACTCGCCACTGAGGCCTGTGGCTCCGCGCCGAAGAGCGCTTTCTCGCCGGTCGACAGTCCTTTCCTGGACGGGCGCACGTAGTTTGGTTCTCACCAACTTCTCCTCGTCTCGCTCTTGTCTCTCGCCTCTCTGCTTCTCTGCTTCTCTCTTCGTTTAATTTATTTGGTCTCGTGTACATCGAGTGAGGCTCTCGTCACACAACAGGCCATTCCCCTCCGCCACAACGACAATAAAGACCATCAGCTTCTTCATGTTATGTGTTGGGTCTCTTTACAAAATGGGATGCGCTCCTGCGTTACATGTTAGTCGCCGAGCAAGTAGTCAGGGACCTTCTTCTTGTTCTTCTTCTTTTCCTTGAACTGCTTCACGGCCTTCTTCGACAGCTTCACCTTCTTGGGCAGCGTGCACTGCTGCTGCCACTGCTGTTCGTCGAAGTAGTGCGCGATCTGTCGTCCTGCCGGGTCGTCATAGCCCTTGCGCTTGGCCTGGAACCTGTTCACGCACACGCACGCACACCACACAACACGACGGCTTAGTGTGCGCCTTGGCAGATCCCGCGCATGCTGGGTTGCCTACCTGCCCGTGCGTGCGTTGAAGGTGCCCACTTGGCTGTAGCCCGCGTCCTCGGCCATCAGTCGAGCCGCCAGCTCCTTGTCGGGGTCGCCCACCGCCACTGCGGCAGTTGTGGATGCCACGGCAGGGGCGGCAGCAGCACCTGCGGCAGCAACTCCTTGGGCCGCGTTGTAGTGGTTGGAGTAGTCTTGCTGCGGTTGCTGCTGCCCGTAGTAGTACTGGGCGTAGTACGTCTCGTAGTAGAGTTGTGGATTGAATTCAGGCCGTGCTGAAAGATCTGTGAATTGTTCCTCCGACTGCCTCTTGACCTGGAGATCGGCCCGCAGCAGGCTGCAGTTCCACCACGTCAGCATCTCCTGCAACGTGAAGGGTCCTCGCTCAGCCCCCGTGTCGTCGAGGTACACCCAGCCCTCCTCACTCGCCGCCTCTGTAGGCGCAACCTCCGTGGTTGGCGCAGACGCTTCTGCACGAGGTGCCGTCTCTTCCTTGCTTTCATCTGTTGATGCTGGTGCTTCGACTTCAGGAACAGGTCCTGCATCTTCTGGTCGCTCCATCTTGACACAAAAATTTTACAAAAAAAAAAAAAGAAAAAGAAAAGAAAGCAATGAAGGCAAGGAGGCGATGGTGATGGTGAGGAGGAAATAAACAAACATTTGCCACAACCCTCATGGGGGATAGTTGTAACATCATCATCGAGTGTATCTTACAGGAATATGAGGAGAAGAGGAGGCATAGAGTATGGTGAGGGGAGGGGTTGTGATGTCCGGGAATCGAATCGGCGAGATGAAAGTTGCCTTACGGTGGAGAAGGAGGGAAGAGGAGAGGTACGCTCTAGAACAGGAGGCACTTCTTCTCCTTCTTGGGTTTGGCGGGTCCGGATGGCTTGTCGGGCCTGCCGATGACTGCTCTGATGGCCTCCTCGAACACCCTCTTCAATCCCTCCTGCGTCAGCGCCGAGCACTCGAAATAGGCCTCTGCGCCGATGTCCTCCGCCATCTTCTTGCCCATGTCGGGTGTTGGCGCCTTCTCTCCCTTGAGGCTTTCCATCGTGGCCTTGTCTTCCCTCAAATCGATCTTGGTGCCCACGAGGATGCACTTGGCACCCGGGCAGTGGTGGCTGATCTCGGGGTACCACTTGGTCTTGATGTTGTCGAAGCTCGCCGGCGACACGACCGAGAAGCAGAGAAGGAACACATCAGTCTCGGGGTAGCTCAGCGCCCTCAGTCGTGCGTACTCCTCCTGACCAGCTGGAGAGACACATTGTGCGTGAGCCCACTATCCAACGTTGCCGGGCATTGAGGAGCCCCCCCCCCCTCCCCGAATGAAATGGAAGCTCACCAGTATCCCAGAGAGCAAAGTTGATGAGCTTTCCATCAACCTCGACGCCGGTCGTGAAGTTGTCGAACACCTGCCCAGCAATGACAGCAATGACAAGAGTAAGAATTTCGATCAGGAAGAGGGTGGTGGCTGGGGACGAACCGTGGGCACGTAGTCGACGGGGAATCTGTTCTCAGTGTAAGAGATAAGAAGCGAGGTCTTACCGACAGCGCCGTCACCTGATGATGAGAGAGTAAAGGTGTAAATGAAAGGCCATTCACATTGCTTCTCTCTTATCTTAACAATCTAAAACCTCCGAAAGGACGGCAAGAGGAGTGAATGAAGGTCAACGTACCGACGACGACGCACTTGACGTTTTGCATGGCCATCTTTGATTATGAAATACTACAGATTACTCGAGGTTCTCTCTTTCTCACAGCAATGTAATCAATTCGATTCAATGCCGCGGTCGTCTGCGAAATCAAGTCTTGGCTATTTGTCTCGTTGCGCAGCGCGAAAAGTCTCTCGTTAGGCTAACGGCGCACGAAAGTAATGCAGAGCCAATAGCCCACGTTGGTATGAAATTGCTGAAAAATGAATGGAATGAAAAGAACGTTGCGATTCTTGGCTTCTTCCGTGTGGACGTGGTTTTGGACTTGGACGGAGACAGGTGGGGAGAGTGTAAAGGCGGCCGGAGCGATCCGAGATTTCTTCATTCTGCAACGGATCCGATTTTGTGCGCACATCTCACAAGAATGTCGAAGCGCCAGACTGCAGCTGTAGCCACAAAGAAGAGGAAGATGGAGGACGAGGATCTGCCGCGAGGTGGTGGAAGTGAAGTCACGCCTCTTGAGGTGAGAAAAATTCACAAACAGGCCGATTCCGATTTCCTGTTCGAGATTAAATCGAGCAAGGGCAAGAAGGGTGGCAAGAGCCCCGCCAAGAAGGACACACGAAAGAAGCGCAAGCCGGCGGAAGATGACGAAGATGGCGACAAGCCGAATGACGGCGGGCTTGCCAGCTCCGTGACGGCGTTCAATTTTCCCAAATTCATCGAACCTCTCCGATTCAAGGTGCATTCTCCAATCCCACCATCCACAGCACCGCGTTGCGGCTCGACAATCATCGTTGAAGTTCCCCATACCATAAACACCAAACCCGGAGCTGAAACCATTACCAACCGTGTGGTCGGCGTGAGCGGCCGGAAGGTCGCTCATACGCGCACACGAGTTGCCGCACGAGCCTGTGGGCCGACCAAGCCCTGCTGCTTTACTATTTTCAAGATGCACCTCATCTCACGCCACACCGTGTCGTGTTGCTCAGAACTTGGCCCCCGGCATGTCGCTGCTCGGTGCGGTTACCAAGGTCAAGGACTTCAAGATGCACCTCACCTTGCCGAGCGGGCTGACTGGCGTTGTGCCCATCACCGAAGTGACCGACACACTCAGCGAGCTCTTGGCCAGCAAAGTCGACGACGATGTACCTTCCTCCTCGTGCCCCCAATTTGGTAATTGCAAACGATGCACTCACAGGCGTACGTCGACGTCGTGCACGCGATGAACGCGACCTCTTCTCAGGATGACGTGTTGCCCAAGATGTCTGCCTTCTTCAAGCTGGGCCAGCTCGTTCCGTGTGTGGTCAAGGCTCTGGAGCAACGCGAGAAGGGCAACAAGAAGAACGTCGTCCTCTCTCTCCGTCCCTCTCTTCTCAACCAGAATCTGGCCATCGGCAACATCACGCCCGGCATGGTATGCCCGCCTTGCCGGTGATACAATACAACCGAATGTGTTACACCGTGTGCTGACTGACACCTTCTTCTCTCTCCCTCACACCAAGCCCATCCACGGAAGTGTGAAAAGCGTGGAGGATCACGGCTACATCATCTCCTTTGGAACGAACGAATTTACGGGCTTCTTGGTGAAGGACACCTCTGAGATGACTGAGGGTATTATAAGCGAGGCCCTGGGCTATTATGCTCTCCCTTCCAGCACGGCCATGCTGACCGTCAACTTCTTTTTGCTTCTTATCAGACGAGGAATCTCAGGCTGCTCAGTTCGTTGTCGGCCAGCCCGTGGCTTGCGTGGTGGATTCGGTCAAGCGGGAGAACAACACCGTCACAGTTCACTACGACCCGGCCAAATTCAGCACGGCCGTTACCAAGGACGAAAACGTCTTCACCATCCAGACGCTCAAGGCTGGCATGCTCATCAACGCTCAGGTACTGTTGGCAAGCGCCATTGGGCTACCGCCCGACATTGCGGCTAACCGTTGGTCTCTCTCTTGTTGGAACATGCAGGTCAAGAAGGTCTACAAGCAAGGCCTCTTCATTCAGTTCCTGGGCTACTTCGGTGGTACTGTGAGCAGCCAGCACCTTGGCTGTCCGCTGTCCAAGCTGAGCGCGAATTACCCCGAGGACAAGAAGGTTTGTCCCGTGCTGAGCGCTCCTGTGCGCCGGCTACCACACGCGCTCGCAACCATCTGACATTGCTCGCAATCAACTCCTCAGGTGCTGGGCCGCATCGTGCACGTCGACTACGAGAACAAGATGGCCTCGTTCAGCTTGCTTCCGCACATCGTCAAGTACCAGGCCTACGAATTCCCCGAGGCTGTGCAAATCGGCCAGCGTTTCGAGACGGCCAAGGTCACCATGGTGGACAAGCGCAACGGCCTGTTCCTCGAGCTTCCCACAGAGCCCGCCCAAGCGGCCTTCGTTCCCGTATGTCACATCGCCTTTCTTTTCACCCTCGGCGAGCCCGCTTAGCGAGACACCTAACCTCACCTTTGCCTCTCGGCAGACGACGCTGATTTCGGACGAGTCCGGAGAGAACCTGAAGAAGTATCATGTGGGGCGAGAGGTCGTCTGCCGCGTGGTGAGCCGCGACCCCTTGGAGGGCGTGGCCACCGTTGCCATGAAGCAGTCGATCCTCGACCTCGCCTTCCTGCGTCGCGAGGACATCCCCATCGGCAAGAAGCTGAAAGTACCACGCACCATTTTGGATTAACACCTGGACAACTGAGTCTCACCAAACGCCGTCGTTTTGTTCGCCGCAGGGAACCATACTGGAGCTGGTGCCCAAGGGAATGGTGATTTCGCTCACGAAGTCCATCAGGGCCTTCTGCCCCTCGTCCCACATGTCCGACATCACCCAGCTGCAGAACCCTGCTGCCCACTTCAAGATCGGTGATACGATCAAATGCAAGGTATGAATGCCCCCACTTCTCACATTCTTCATCGAGACCACGTCTAAGCGATGGCCTCTCTCCCTCTCCCTCTCTCGATGCTACGTGCGTACAGGCGCTCTCCGTGGACTCGGCCGCCGGCAAGGTGATCGTGACATGCAAGAAGTCGCTCGTCTCCTCCGACCTGCCGGTGATCACTTCGTTCGAGGACGCCGAGCCCGGTCTGCAGTCGCACGGCTACATCTCGTCGGTCAAGGTTTGTACTCTCCTCCCTCGTGTTGCACATGGCCAACTTGGCTAACGTGCGTTCCCGGCTCGTTTTTAGGAATACGGCGTGTTCGTCACTTTCTTCAACGGCGTCACGGGTCTGGTCGGCCTGAGCCAGCTGAGCAACACCTTCGTGGATAACCCCGAGAAGGTCTACACGGTCGGCCAGGTCGTCAAGTGCCACGTCCTCACGTGCGACGCCCAGAAGAAGCGAATCTCGCTCTCCTTTTTGGTACCATTCGCCGTCACACACCTCCTCATTCGGGTGCACTGGCTCGTCGCTCACGCCCCCCGATCCAATGCGCAGAAAAAGCAAAAGCAGGAGGTTCTCGAGAAGGAGTCCTACAACTTCAGCGAGCTCAAAGTCGGAAGCGTACGTCAATGAATCCCTCGGCTCGGCGTGATCGCGTTCGCGTTCTAACACATGCACGTAACCACCGAACGAACGAACGAACGAACGACAGATTGTCAGCGGCACGGTCAAGTACCTGGTGGACGGCGCTATCCGTGTTGAGCTGAGCGGCGGAATCGCCGGCGTTATTCCCAACTTGCACCTCTCCGATCATGTCGGGCACTGCGAAGCGATCAGGGCCACCCTCTCGAAGGGGTCAGTGCTGAAGGAGATGCTCGTGTGGACCAAGAACGACGCGCAGAAGCGGATCACCCTCTCGTGCAAGCCCAGCCTCATCGAAGCCGCCAAGTCTGGCCAACTCCTCCAGGCCAGGGAGGACTTCACGAGCGGCACGCTCGCGACCGTACGTGCCGCCTCTGCGCCACTAGCGTGCACTCTCGTGTAGCATTTTCTTCAGTGACTTACGTTGTCTGCGTTCTGAACGCAGGGAGTCATTCGCGGTATTGAGAACTTTGGTTGCTTCGTCGAGTTCGCGAACTCCATCACCGGTCTCGCCTACGTGACGAACCTGGTGGACGGTCCGCTGGACGATCTCAAGACGCGTTTCACCGTGGGCCAGACGGTCCGGGCGCGCGTCGTCGACAGCACGGGCGATAAGCTCAACCTCACCCTGAAGCCCTCGCAGTGCGGCCCCAACACCTCGATCTCCTTCCTCCAGTCCTACTTCAAGGAGGAGGAGGCCATCGCCAGCTCCAAGCCCGAAGGTGCCGCGCCCAAGCCGAAGGTGAACTGGTCGGCCTTTGCGATCGGCTCGTCTATCGACGCCACCATCAAGATCCTCAAGGACTTTGGTGCCGTGCTCACCTTTGCCGACCCCAACGTCACCGGTTTCGCCGTCAAGGACCAGATTCCCGTACGTGCTTACCTTTCCAACCGTCGATTTCCTCATTGCCCAGCAGCACCTTGCGCTTCATGTTCTCATTCATTCCTTCCCGCTCGATCGATTGCAGGAAGACAACGAGGAGCTGACCGAGGGAGCCAAGGTCAAGGCCGTGGTGCTGGACATCGACAAGCAGCGCTACATCGTCGACGTGTCGCTCCAGCCGGATCTGGTCAGCGCCGCGCTCCCTGCAGGTTCGCAGCCCGCGAAGAAGACCGCCAAGCGCAAGTCCAAGGGCGGCGACGAGGCCGAGGGGCTCAAGGTGGAGGATGTGGTGGAGAGCAGGGTGGAGCTGATCAAGGGCTCCTACCTCGTCGTCTCCGTTCCCTCGACCAAGCCGGGCGTCCACATCGGCTACGTCGCCACCAAGGACTGCAACACTCAGCACACCGACCCCTTCTCCAAGTTCATCATCCACGAAACGTGCAAGGCCGTCGTCAAGGAGGTGCGCTTACCATTCCGCCCATCCATCCACCCGTCAGTCAAACCTCACCCTGACCCACTCCGGCGTCGCGCAGATTCCCTCGACGCCCAACGGCCGTATGCTGTTGCTGCTGTCCAAGATCGAGAAGGAGGAAAAGAAGAAGAATGGTGGGTTGCTCTCTAGCCTTCCTTTTCCAAACATCAACGACGTCGTGTGTGCTAACTGAACATTACTCCCCTTCCAGCTATCGACGTCACCGACCTGAAGGCCGGCAACATGGTCAAGGCCAAGATTACCTCCGTTCTGCCCACCCAGCTCAACGTCTCCCTGGGCTCGCACGTCAAAGGTGCGCTCCCCCCCCCCCCGCTGGCGCGAATGAACCCACGCATCGCTAATGTTCATCTCGTTCTCTCTCTCTCTCTATGCTGACTCCAGGCCGCGTCCACATTACCGAGATCGCTGACGACATCTCCCAGCTGAAGGGTCACACCAACCCTCTGCTGATGTACTCGGTGCGTTCGCCCTCCATGTCCAGCAGTAGAACGCCGCCAATCATGAAGTTGGGCTCAAACATTCGGGGCTGGGTGCTTTTGGCGTAGATCGGGGACCACGTCGAGGCCAAGGTGCTGGACGTCGTGCTGAGGGCCAAGCACAGGCTGCTGCCCATCTCGCACCAGAACCCTGTCACCTCCCGCTCAGTGGATCTCAGCCTCCGTCCGGCGGATCTCGCCCTCGGCGAGGGCCAAGCCGCCCCGCGCAGGACGCTCGAGACTCTCAGCGTGGTACGCCCTCCGCAAGCGCTCTTCTTGGCACCGTCGGACCGTGCGCTGACTTGGTTTGTTTCGGTTTCGCCCAGGGCGAAAAACTGCTGGGCGTTGTGGACAGAGTGACTCCCGACGGCGTGTGGGTGTCCATCACCTGCATCCTGAAGGGACGCGTCTTCATCTTGGACATGTCCGACAGTGCCAAGGACATCCGTAACCTCTCCGGTTCGTGTCCTGCGCCCTCACCCGACCACGAGCGCGTCAGTCGTCACGTAGGCTCACTCACTCTTTGAATTTGCTCTACGCCCCACTACAGAGAAGTACGCGGTTGGAACCGCCGTTACGTGCTACGTCAAGCATGTGGACACGCAGAAGAAGGCCCTCGACTTGACGCTCGTTCCCAAGGTACGCCCAGCAACGTTGTTCTCACTCTCGTGTGTGTCGTGTGTGTGAGTGGCGAAGGGAGTCTAACATCATACCCACGCACGCACTACAGAAAAGCAACGAGATCAAGCCGGGAGCCGTCGTTCTGGGCCGCGTCGCCAAGATCCTGCCGGGCGTCGGCGTCAACATGCAGCTCTCGCCCCACACCTACGGACGCGTGTTCATTACCGACATCGCCGACGACTACACCGAGAACCCGCTTGCAGGCCTCAAGGAAGGCGACATCAGGGAGTGCTACGTCCTGGGTGCCAAGGGCAACAAGATCGATCTCTCCCTCCGTCCCTCTCGCGTCAACAACCTGCAAGTGCCCAAGGAGGTCCGTATCACTCACGCACTCGCTTGACCGCATCCAAGGGGGGCTAACTCCTCAATCATTTGTATGACGTTGGTCGACGGCTGCAGCAACTCGCGTTCCCCGAGATCGAGTCGGTTGCCGACCTCGCCGTGGGCAAGATGGTCCGTGGCTACGTCACGGAGACCTCCGCCGGCGCGGTCTTTGTGGCGCTCAGCAGGTCGCTCAGCGCTCGTATCACGCGACGCGAGCTCGGCCGGTCGCCCGTCAAGAAGATCGGCGTGGCCTTCCCCGTGGGCAAGCTGGTCGAGGCCAAGGTCAAGTCCATCGGCAAGAGGAAGAGTGCGTCATCACTTCCCCCCCCCCCCTCTCTTTCTTTTCCCTTTGCTCACGCGTCCCTTTCTGAAATGCAGAGAACGAAGTCAAGATTGAGCTGACGCTGGGCACGCGGGGCTCGACGAAGCTCGCGTTCGGTGACCTCAAGGAGGGAATGAAGGTCAAGGCCACGATCCAGAGCGTCAAGGAGAAGAGCCTGCTGGTGCAGATCAAGCGCACCAAGCTGATCGGCATGTGCCGCATCTCGGAACTGTCTGACGACTTCGTCGATCACCCGGCCAAGTACTACAAGGAGGGCGACGCCGTGAAGGCGCTGGTGATCAAGATCGACCCGGAGCGACAGCGCTTCGAAGTCTCGCTCAAGCCGTCCCACTTCGAGGGCGACATCGACTCGAGCGACGAGGAGACCGCCACCCCCAAGAAGCAGCGCAAGAGCAAGAAGGCCAAGAAGCAGCTTGACGACTCCGCGGACAGCATGCTGCAGGACAGCGACGACGAAGATGAAGAGAACCTTCTTGTCGTGTCCAAGAGCGACTCTGAGGCCGAGGACGACGACGACGACGAGGAGGAGCAGGATAACGAAGAGGAGGAGGAAGATGGCGACGAGATGAAGGTCGAGGGCCTGGCGCCGGTTGGGTTCGACTGGGGCGATGCCACGCCGACCAAGGCGGCGCCCATTGAGTCCAAGAAGAGGAAGAGGGGCGCCAAGGCGGCGGACGACGACGAGGCCAAGGAGAACGAGGAGGAGATCGAACTCGAGGAGAAGAAGGGCAAGAAGAAGCGCGCCAAGAAGGCGCAGCAGGCTGCCGAAGAGGAGGAGCTCGCGGCCAAGGAGGACGAGCTCCTCGCCGAGGCCCTCCCCAAGACGGCCGACGACTACGAGAAGCTGCTCCTCGCCTCCCCCAACTCCTCCTTCCTGTGGATCAAGTACATGGCCTTCCAGGTACACGTCGACCACCACCAGAGCCACCTCATCTGTGCTTCACTCTAATTCTTCTTCTACTACCACTACTTCTTCTGCACGAACAGCTGTCGATTGCGGAGATTGACAGGGCCAGGGAGATCGCCGAGCGGGCGCTCAAGCGGATCAACTTCCGCGAGGAGCAGGAGAAGCTCAACGTGTGGGTCGCTCTGATGAACCTGGAGAACAAGCACGGCTCCAACGAGTCGCTCATGCAGGTCTTCCAGCGCGCCCTCACCTACAACGACCCCAAGACCGTCAACCTTCAGCTCGTCGGCATCTACGAGCGCAGCGAACAGTACAAGGTGCGCGTGCGTTGTGTGTGTGTGTGTGTGTGTGTGTGTGTGTGTGTGTGTGTCACATATGATCACGCTGTCTAACGAATGGTTGCTATCCAGCTGGCCGAGGAGCTCTACAAGGCGATGACCAAGAAGTTCAAGCACAGCTGGCAGATCTGGCTCCGCTACTCGCAGTTCCACCTCAAGAACCTGCACTCCATCGAGGGCGCTCGCAAGGTCCTCGAGCGTGCCCTCCAGGTGCTCCCCAAGAAGAAGCGTACGTGTCCCATCTTCTCGTGTGCCCTCGTCATTACCAAATGTCATCGTAGTGTCTTGTCGTGTGCTGACATCGGCAGCGATGATGATGGTGATGGTGGTGTGACAACGCAGACATTGGAGTGATCTCGAAGATGGCGCAGATGGAGTTCAAGCACGGATCGCCGGAGCGAGGAAGGACGATCTTTGAGGGCATTCTGAGCAACTACCCCAAGCGAGTCGACATCTGGGGCATCTACATCGACATGGAGCTCGCGCTGGGCGACCACGGGGCCATCCGCAACCTGTTCGAGAAGGTGACCACCCTCCAGCTCTCGTCCAAGAAGATGCGCTACTTCTTCGAACGCTACCTCAAGTTCGAGAAGGAGCACGGCACCAAGGAGTCGGTCGGCCACGTGCGCGAGAAGGCCCGCCAGTACGTCCTCTCCAAGTCACAAGAGTAGAGCTTGCGTCTTCGATCCGCCCGTCTGCTCCATTTTTGATCAATAATAAATCCAATAAATACCCAAAGAATAAACAAGGAAAAACAAATATGACGCTTTTTCTTTGAGGGCCACAACAGCGGGGCTGATGCAGAGGCCAGGCGTACTGCGGGGCCAGTACCGAATCTATGTGTTGGTGGGGGTCACCTTTGTCGTGTCGTTCATCCTGTTCGAGCTAGCCACCTATGGCTCGCTGATCTTAGACGACTATCACCACCCGCCGGTCATCAAGGGCTCGCCCACGCCCCCTCCGCCACCTCTCACGACTGTCCGTGGCCTCTCTCCGGAGCGTACGCTCCCCAATCACCAGATGATCAAAGCCCTCACATGAAAATGCATTAAAAAACAACACAACCTGAGCAGAGCGGGAACTGTGGGCGGCATCGGGCCTCAAGTGCGCCGGCTCGGACGTGCAGCTGAAGCTGGCTCGTATCAACGACGACTACTGCGATTGTGCTGATGGCACCGATGAGCCAGGTACTCACCCCATGCAGAGCTTCTTTCCATCACCTGGTGATGGTGATGGTGCTCTGACCCAGTCTGACCGACTCTGCGCCATCGCAGGTACGAGCGCGTGTGCGAACGGACGGTTCTGGTGCGCGGGAGAGCAGCACCACATGCCGAGCAGCATGGTGGACGACGGCATCTGCGATTGCTGCGACGGATCGGACGAGGCGAGGCGTCGATGTCCCAACACCTGCGCCTCGTACCATCCGCCCGCCCCTGGTGACGACGACGGCAGTTACGAGCTTGATGGCGGCGGCCACAAGGTGCTACTTGCCACTACTTTGGTCGTGTCGCGTGTAGAGAGTGTTGTCTTGTGTTGAGGCTCACGCATCGCTCTCTCGGCACAGAGCAAGCCACACGAGAGCATAGGCTACTCCTTCCTCGTCATATGCCTGTGGTTGTTCATACTCTGCCACCTCTTCGCGATTGTACTCCTCCCACTACTCCTGCTACTCCTCTTCTCCTCTTCTTGTCGTCTGGAGAACCTCACCTCGCGCGTCTTGCGTCGTGCGCAGTTGGGAGGCCTGTGGTACCTTGCCTCGCCAGCTCGACGAGACCACGTCCTCTAGCGCCGCGAGACGGAAGAAGAAGACGAAGACGAAGGGAGAGCAAGCTTACGCAAGCACGGGCATATCGCTGTACATAGTCGATTATATTTATTTCATCTTCTTCTTGTTCTTCATCTTCGACGAGGATCGCTTGCTTCGCGCGACGTCGTCTGTGGTCGAGGTGGAGGTGTCCCCGCGGGCGAGGAAGAAGAGGCCAGCGATGATGAAGGCCGAGCCGAGCCACCACGCCGCCGGCAGAGGTTCGGCGAAGAGGAGGTGGCCGAGCAGGGCGCTGGAGAAGAAGTTGGTGGCCGAGTTCACCACGGTGGCGGTCACGGACGACGAGAGGTTCATCGATTTCACAAAGAAGTTCCACATGACCATGTTGCACACGAACACCATCCCGAAGCACCCTGCCCTCAGCGCCGCTCCGGCGTACTCCTCCACCACCGTCGTCATCGTTGTGGCGCTGTGGCAGAACTCCACAAACCGTTGGATCCACACGCCATCCATCGCCAGTTTGCCAAACACCGACGCCAGCCCCGCGCATGTGCCTGCCAGTGTCGATAGCACGAAGCCCCACCAAGCCACCTCCTTCTTCTGCAGCTGTCGTGTCATCTTTCGATTAAAAAATAAACAAAAGAGAAAAAGAAAGAGATCGAAATTGATTTCTTTTTTAAAATTACAAAACAAATCGAAGATGGGAGATGGAGCACGAACAGTGTCGGCATTTCCGCCGCCCCCGCCCTACTTCAAACTCTACACAGATGAGCGGGTGGCCGCGGGGGTGGCACCGCCCCCGCCCCCGGTGATCGAGGGCACGTATTCGATGTTCGGACGACCCCTCGCCACGCAGGAGGTGGAGGACAGCCTCGAGAACCACCCGGGGCGGGTGCAGCTCTACCCACAAGGCGAGATTAACCACCGACGAGAGCTCAAGAAGCTCAATCACTCGATTCTACACAACTACCTGGAGCTGCTCAACACGCTGGTCACGAATCCGCACGAGTACACCTTCCACGACAAGGTGGCCGATCTCGAGCAGCTCTTCGTCAATCTCCACTTCCTGCTCAACGCCTTCCGACCGCACCAGGCTCGCGAGACTCTCATCTCCATCCTCGCCGAGCAGCTCGACAAGCGACAGGCCCTCACCCTCGCCACCAAGAACGCCTTCCACGGCGTCTCCACCCTCCTCCACGACTCCCTACACGCCCTCGCCATCGCCTCCCACGTCGATGGCGACCAGGCCGCAGCTGCTGACGGTGCGGCCCGCGACCACCCACCAGCTCGGCCCGAGCAGGCGCTGCTTGCGACGACGGAAGCCGAGAAGGGAAGAGCCTGGAGCTCGAGCTGGGAGCCGG
>LQHA01000028.1:0-27643 GCA_001567625.1 Acanthamoeba polyphaga | reverse complement strand
ATGTCGATGGGAGGCACGGCACCCACCGCCCAGGACTCGCCAAAGTAGCGCAGCATGTGGGCGCACAGGGTGAGCGCGTGCTCCTTCTGCAAGCGGCCGGTGTGTGTGTGTGTGTGTGTGTGTGGTTAGCGGCCGTAGTCGGCAATAACTGGCGCGGGAGGACTGTACCGATGTCGATGGGAGGCACGGCACCCACCGCCCAGGACTCGCCAAAGTAGCGCAGCATGTGGGCGCACAGGGTGAGCGCGTGCTCCTTCTGCAAGCGGCCGATCTTGCTCGCCAGCACGTAGAAGAGGCCCACGCGGATGTCCTCGATCCAGCCGCGGTGCTGCTGCGCCACCTCGTTCCGCGCGCGCACATCGCTCTGCCGCTGGTCGTCGAAGCTCAGCGCCAAGAGTGCCGGCAGTCGCTCCAACACGATGAACTTGAGTGCGCGCTGGTTACGGCGGAAGAGCGTGGCGAGGTGCTCGAGCACCGCGGTGGCGGACGCCTCGGGGAAGCTCGAGGCTCCGTGGGCAGCGCGCATGAACCGGACCAGCTTGTCGGAGAGGTGGAGCCGGGCCTTGAGTAGCTCTGGCGGCTCGTCTTCGGTGACGCCCAGCAGAACGGCGGCGAGGCCATCACTGTCGATCGCCTTCTTGGCTCCGTCGGGCGTGTTGGACACTGCGATCAGGCATTGTAGCACGTCTCGCACCACCTCCTGCTCACTGTGCGATCTGGTTTGGACGAGTAGACATCGACGATGATGAAGATGGTGAGCACACAACATGACGCGACAGGTGTGCAACGATGTGGGGCTTACCGAGGATGCACGAGAGAGATAAGTGATGGCACGGTGGCGATGAAGTGCGGGTCGCTCGCGAGTGTCTCATCCACCGAAAAGGCGGCCAGGATGCTCAGGGCCAGGCCGCGATACGAGAAGCCCTCCGTTCCACCCACCTCTGCAAGCGGATTGCAAACGGATGGAGATGAGATTAAATCTTCATCTGGAATAATAGAAGATTGCTGCTGAATGGGGCGAGGCAAGTGGAGTACGTACTGCCCTCGGTCTTGAGCATTCTGTGAAGGAAGGAAGGACCGATTGATTCCCAGATCAAGCGCATCGATGGGCCGGGTTCGGCTTTGATGAATTTGGTGATGAGGTAGAGCCCCACGAATTTCTCCTCATCGCTGTTCGCACGCAGCAGCCGCAAGCACTGGTCCAAATCCATCCGTGTGCCGTGAGGGTGCTGATGCCGAGATGATGATATACATAAATGATAAACGAATAAATGTTTTGGATTTTGTGGATCTGAAAAAGACCAGAAAATGAGCCGAAAAGTAAAGCGTTGTGCCTCCTTCTTGAGCGTGATGATGAACAAGGGGTCAGCCAAGGAGGGCGAACGAGTTGTGCGTGGCGAGTCTGTCAGCGTCCTGGTCGTCGCTCCCTTCCTCCTCGCCGTGTTCTTGATCTCGTCGCTCCTTCGCACCGCTGCCGCCAACGTTGTTCTCTTTCCGTCGGCGCTTCTTGTTGGTCTGCTTCGTCGTCTCAGGCTTGAAGAGGGACGGACCCGCCCGCTCGTTCTGCTTTGCGCTGTCGGGGTGGGGTCGCAGTCCGGCCACGATCGCTGCCCTCGCCTTCATGACCGTGCTGTCGCTTTCTTCATCATCGCTCTCCTCCTTCTTCACCACTTGCTCCTTCAACTTCAACTCTTCTCGTGCATCATCGTCATCTTGTGTGTCGGCCTCTTCTCGTTCTCGTTCTTCGTCGCGTGGTTGGCGAGGCGTCGATGGAGCGCCGCCTCGGAGTCGTCGCTCGGCTCGTCGCGCGTCCCACCGGTGGCAGTACTCCCGCAGGAATGCGAACCCGTCGTAGTACTGCGACGGCAGAGGCAGCTGGAGGCCGAGCGGGTGGCCGCACAGCTGGTGCAAGAGCAGCGCGTGCAGCAGCCCCGTCTGAAGCAGTCCGGCCAAGCACACGAACCGCTTCCGGTCGGCGCCCTGCATCTTCCAGTCCCACGCTGCCTCACCCGCCGCAGCCTTCCCCTTGAAGGAGTTTAGGTTTGTGTGAGCCCTGAGCGCCAGCAGGCAGCGGCGCTCGAGTTGGGGGTACCTTGACTGTTGTGGGCTGCTTGCGCTGTAGTCGCACCAGGTGGAGCAGATAGGTGTTGAGCTCCCACTCATACAGCAGAGGCTCTGCCCGCCCGAGTTGTTCGCCACCGCCGTCCTGCTCGGCGTGTGAGTCTCATTCGCCACATTACTGGGGCGCGAGGGTGAGAACGGGGCTGAGTGGGTACGCACTAGGGTGGCGCTGTCGCTTTGGTCCACAAGAAGGTAGCGGAGAACTGCGCAAGGCAATAGCAGCCCGGTGGGGAGGTCGGCGGCTAATAAGTCGTCCGCCCGCATGCTGGAGAGAAAGATGTGCAGCCGGTCGGACTCGGACATCGAGCGAAGGTCTGGGATTGGCGGCACTGCACGGTGGCCCAAAATAATGCCATGTCAGCCACGGTGCCCACGCGTGCTTGCTCGTTGCATCAAAGGCGGGCATGCCGAGGGAGGGAGAGTGCGCACTCTGGCACCCGGCGTCACCCGATTTGAGTGTGACGGTACTTCGCTTCCGGTAGCTGCGCTGAGTTTGCATCAGCTCGCCCACGCAGAGGGTAGGCCCACCTCCCTTGGTCGGCTGCTTCTTCTGCTGCTGCTGCTGGGCCTTTGCGCTTGCACCTGCAGACTGCGGCTGGTCGCTCTCCTGCTCCCCCGGCTGAAGCTTCGAGGCCTTCGACTGCTCTAGCTGATGGCCCAGAAGCGCGCGGTACATTGTGGCGCGCAGCTGCAGATAGATTTCACCGGGATCAAAGAGCGTGTGATCCACCACCGACACGCCTGCCCAGAACTGAGCGTAGCGATCAGCGTCAGACTCCAAATGTAGCGGCAAGATCAAACCACGCGCGAGTGGGCGTACCTCCCCGTCGGCCAGAACAGACATGTGTTGGGTGGCGAGTCGGCCTTGTCTGAACTCGAGAGCCAGCGCCTCGTTCATTCCGCTATCATGCTTGAAGGCGAGCCCTCCCTGACCGAATTGCACATCGGTGGGTGGCGCTTCTGCTGCCGCAAGCCAAACAGGGGTATTGTATGAGAAAACAAGTTGTTGCCTTTGGAGTGGTGCGTTGAGGGAATGTACGTTACCAGGGGTAATGGTGTATACGTTCACAGAACGTTTGAGCACCTGGTGAAGGTGGTTCCGATCCTCCTTGCGTATGTACTTCATGAGGTACATGTAGACATCAAGCTCCTTCTCTTCTGCACGAGCGTCACGACAGACGACAGACGACCGAGTGAGCATGGAGCGCATTGAGCCACCAAAAGGGAGGTGTACCAACCGGCTCGAAATCGAGACAAGAACTTGGCTATCTTCCTGATGATCTGACCCACGTTGTCACCCGCGATGATGTTCATTTGTCGGTAGAGCTTGATTAGTCCCGTATCCTCTCGCGTGTAATCATTCCCTGAACGTCGACATAACTGTGAGCGAACACCGAAAGCCAAGCCGAACGGTGAACTTACCCACAAGGCTGGCAAAGATCGGCATCCACTGCCGAAGGGGTGGGGTCAGATGAGCTCTCAAGTCTGGTGAGAGCGGGGCGATGAAGGTACCTTCTTGTCGAAGTTGAACATGCTGGCAGTGAGGTCGACACGAAAGGTTTGGCAGGTGATGGTCCACTTGCCGGGCTTGCTTGCCTGCTTGATCTGAAGCGAGTCGAGCGGAAGGTAGCACGCCTCGCCCATATCGAATATGAGAAAGTCGGAGTCTTGCGACACGGCGCCTGGGCAGGGCACGGTCAGGCAACACACCGAGCGCGCAGCGGTAACGATGAGCAGTACCGATGCATTCGGGGTGAGTCGCACAGTAGTAGGCGATGTCTCGGTCGGCTTCAAAATTGGAGAACCGCATCTCGACCCCACGCCTCTGCAGAGTGCCTACGAACCCTGCCTTTTCCGAAGGAAAAGTTGTGCCATAGGGCATATAAGCAATCACAACAGCACGACACGATACGACACGCACAGAACACGCCACGCCACGCACAACGAGATATAGGGAAGCATACAGCGGCGAGGATGGGCAGGAGCACTCTCGGGGGACTACCGGTGTTGGCACGCTCCTGGAGGGAGTGCAGGATGGACGTGGCGTACTTGGCATCGCGCGACCGTCGCTCAAGGGACGTGGCACGTTTGAGCGGGTCCACCAGGCCGTCGAAGAAGAACACCAACCCAATGCCGCACGACTCGAAGGCGTCCAGCCACTCTGCGACCTTCTGCTCGAACCTATGTCGTATGTGACAGGCACCACCCGTTTGGTCGTCAGGGCCATTGTAGCGAAGGCCACAACCACATTGCACTGAGGAAGTCCGTACTCGGCGTACTGCCCACCAAGCAGCCAGTTGAGGCCGGCGTCCTCGTAGAGGTAGTACAGCAGGCTGTTGCCGTCCACACACACCGTGCTACGCGCCTGCCCGCTTCCTGCGATGGTGTGTATTATTTGATTTATTATTTGTTATTTCTTCTTTATCCAAAATACAAGGCATGGTTGCGATGTACGTTTGATTGCGGCCAGGGCAAGCAGCCGTATGTCGGTGGGGCTTGCCGAGGCGCGGCCACCATACTGCCGCATAAAGGCCGACAGACCACGGACTCCCATCTTGTGCGCTCAGGCAGCAAACTGGACATAAAAACTCGATTTTCCTTTCCTTTCCTCTCTTTTTCCCTGGGACAAGGCGGCGTGATGTAACAAGTGAATGTATTGAAGAAGGTGCGTGAGGCATCGTGAAAATGAAAACGATAATCGAATATAAGAGACAAAATAGTATGGGTGGTGAGTGGTTGCCGCGATGGCGGCGAGGCTGCACGCCGGCCATGGCGTAGATTGCCTAGCACGGAGGATTGATGATCTGACCGCTGCCGGAGCCGCGCATCGTCCTCGCCACGACCTGGCCCGTCACCTGCCCGTTCTGCAGGGTCACGTCTGCGCCCGCAGCCAAGAGTGCGCCTACCATGGTGGGACGATAGAGCACGAAGGTGAGTCGTTCTGCCTTCAGAAAAGGAAGGAGGAATTGGGGCGTACCAGGCAGGCCGACGGCTTGGATGACCACCAGGTCGGTGCCGCCGCAGATGTTCCAGAGCACGGAGCGGGCCGGCACGGAGCCCAGGTCCACGGCGAAGTTGGAGAGCACCAGCGACGCTTCGCTGTCGTCGGCCTCGCGCATCACGTTGATGATTACCTCGTTAGTGCTCTGGCCCTCGAATCCCACAAACCGGACGCCGGTGGCCGCTGACAGATCTCTGGCCCGCACACTGAACATCTGTTCGTTGAAGAAACGCCAACTGTTAGCAAAAAAATCTGTACGTTGGTGCGTTTTGGGGGAGTGTGCGTGGGGAAGACGAACCTCGACAGGTGCGCCTGTGGCGGTGAGGGTAATGCCGCCCGATGAATCGACCTCGGCATCGGTGGCTTCGCCGTCTTCAACAGCGCTGCAGAGGGTCTCGCTTTCGTCGAGCAGCTCCCGGACGGCTTCGTCAAAGTCGATCCCGCTCAGCTCGGTCACGTTGCCCACCTTGACGCTGCCGCCGCCGAACGACGGGGCGCTGAGAATCTCGGCGTCGGCCGAAGCCAACAGGTTGCCGCAGAAGAGCTGCCCGTTGGAGAAGTCGATGGTGCCGCCCTCCGCGATCAGCGTGAAGCGCTGGCTCTCTCCGTCGGTGCATGCGGCTCCGGAGACCGCCTGGTTGACGCCGAAGCTTCGCAGGCGCAGTCCGCCGCGCACGGCAGCCTCCGATTCAAAGTCGCCGTTGACCATGTCGAGCGACGGACCGACCGCCGACGAGTTGCCCAATACGAAGGCACTGAAGTCGGCGGCCTGACCAAGACGAGCGTTGTTCGGCGGGCACGACGAGGTTGAAGGCGACGGCGAAGCCTCGGGGGCGGACGACGGGCATCCACACTTGGGCGAGGGCGAGGCCGAAGGGCATCCACACTGGGGCGAGGGCGAGGCCGAAGGGCAGGCGCACTGGCAGGTGCAGTGCTTGGGCGGGCGCTTGGTGGTGAGCTTCGGCGAGGGCTTGGGCGGGCACATCATCGTGGGCGTGGGCGAGTGCGAGGGCTTGGCCGGGGACGAGGCTGACGGTGAGGCCGGGGGCGACGCCGGGGCCGAAGGCGAAGCTGACTCCGGGGGAGAGGGCGATGCTGAGGGAGAGGCCGACTCAGAGGGCGCCGGAGAGGCCGACTCGGAGGGCGCCGGGGAGGCCGACTCGGAGGGTGCCGGGGAGGCAGACGCTGAGGGCAATGGAGATGCCGACTCGGACGGCACCGGGGAGGGCGATTCGGACTTCTTAGGGGGGCACGTCGACATCGGCGGAGAGGGCGACTCGGATTGCTTGATCATGCATGACGGAGAAGAGGACGGGGAGGACTTGGGGCTCTTCGAGCTGTGCCACCAGCCTTGGTCCTCGCCGTCGCTGCCGGCTCGCGTCGGGGAGGCGTGTGCGAGCAAGATCAGCAGCATGAGACCCAGCAGTCCAACACTGGCCGTAAGCTGACGGGGCTTGCGGTGGTCGTTCATATTTGTTGTGGTGTGGTGTGGTAGTTGAGGAGGATGAATGAAGATTGAGTGTGTGCTCGGGCTTGTGCTGGTGTTGCGCTGCGTTGAGTTAATGAAATGGTCAGTGCACGGATGCCTTTTGTAGGTGGACCGGCAAGTGCTGAGCGACTTCAATTTGAAAGGCACCACCGTCAACTGCCTGGGAATTCGCCCAGCGCCGCCACCGAGAGAGTGCCCCTTCGCGCATGTGGTGCGGTGTGTGCCCAGGGATGCGCGGTCGGATTTGACCCGCTTCTCCGGCGCGCTGTAGTCAAACTAGACCCGAGCTCGCGATTGCCACGACCTCAGCCCCCGACCAGCGGGATGGTAAAGTGATTGAAGGGCCATCGTTGCACGGCATGAAATCTGTCCGTGTTCCCCTCTGGTTTGTTGCACATGCAACAGGCGGGGTGTAAATTCGGGGGAAACAAGAGACACTAAAGGGAACTGAAGTCAATGGAGAGTGTCGTTCACGCGCGGCAAAAGTGCGGAGTGTAAAAGAACATGAAGTAAATATAGAGTATAGAGTGAATTGGTGTGTTCATTGTTGTTCTGTGCATCAGTCACCACATTAAATATTGGCCCTCTTACCTCGAGTTCGGGTACTCTAGAAGACGGACCCGAGGGCCTCCAGCCAAGAGATCATAGTAGGGTCCTGCAGCGCCCAAGCCCTGCATTTCCCACCCACGAAGAGTGAGTAATGAGAGTTTGCTGTGGGTGCGAGTGAATCGCAGATACCTGAATTCCTCGTAGGTGATCTTGCCGTCGTTATTTACATCAGCGGCGGAGAAGGCCTTCTCCACCATCTCCTCGATGGCGACCTGGTACATGGAGTCCATGATGGGCGATAGATCCTCGTTGTTCAGCGGCGCATCCTCAGGTTGCTTTGTGATCGAGTCTATACACGCCGGAGAGCGGGATGTCAGCACAAGTGCGGTCTCTCGCCAGTCACACCGCAGCCACACCGCGCAAGTGCGGCACTTACCCTCTTGTGTTTCCGCGTCAGGCAGACCGACAAAGGCCGACGACACGGGGTTCGTGTTGTTGTCGTTGTAGTTGAGGATGAGCTCCTCTTCGATCACCTTGACGGCTTCTCGCACGGCCTCCATGGACAGGTAGAAGTAGGCCTTGAACATTTTGTACAGCTCCTCCTTGTCAATGTCTGGTGGAAGGAAGAGCGGATCGTGCTTAGCAGACCGATGGCTGGAGAGAACGCAATGAAATGGGAGACGAAGCGCGTACAGCCGTCGCCATCCAAGTCGTATCCCTTGAAGGCATCTGTGGCCAAGCGTAGGGTCAGTAAAGGGGAGGACTCGCCGAACAAGAGGGGGTAAGAACAAGGGAGCGTTCATACATTTGATCTTCTCTTCTGGTGTTCCCTTGCACAGCACCGACAAGCCACACACCAGTTCCGAGAAGTCGATCGTTCCATTTCCATCTGTCATCGAGTGTGCGCACACGATGAACGTCGCGTTGGTCAGCGCGTGCATGAAGAAGAAGGAGGACGAGACGACTGCACCTTGATCAAAGAACTTGAAAATCCGATCGGTGATGAGGTTGGTCTCCACGCCCAAAGGACCCAGACATCGCTCGAAGGTGTCCTTGTCGATTCCGTTCTTGGAGGTGGCCAGCGCCTTGAACTGCTCGAACAGCGCCTCCAGCTCCACTTCGTCAACTGTGTCACCCGATGAAGATCAGCATTGAGGCGACAGGCAAGCAGAGGCGATTGAGGTTTCGTCGTACAGTGAGTCTTTCGCTTGAGCTCCTTCACTTCGGCGTGCGAGATCTCGCCAATGGCACCGCCCGGATAGAGGACGGGCAGGAGAGCGCCTGGCGGGATGGCCAGGGCCGGTATGGGGATCCTGATCTTCAAAAAGACGTGCGTCTTGTAGTGGCCCTCCTTCGCCTCGCATGTCTCGCACAAATCAAAGTCGGCACCTTCCACGTAGAGAAACCACAATGCCAATGAGCATGCGTGCACTAAAGCTCCAAATTTAAAGGGATTAAATAAATCTGCAGAAATTCGAGGGCGGCAGTACAATTGGCGCACATGTAGCGAATGCCCCGGATGATGTCGCCACAGTCGCCGCCTATGATGCCACGATGCACAGTCTGATTGGTGCGCTGCTTCTTCTGGCGCTGTCGCAGCTTCTTGCGCGCGACAGCCGCCCCAAAAAAAGCGACTGCACCGCCTAGCAGCACCCATCGCCACTGCAGCTTATCAAGCAGCGAATCAGCCGCCGAGGCCTCGCTTGGCACCACAGCTTCCATCGTGACCAGGTCTTCTTGATTTGCGGTTGTTTTCTTTTTGTTTTTTCCGCTTGTTGTTCTGAGTCTTTGCAAAGCTGTTTCGAAACAGTTTCAGTAAGTGACCAAACGCTGCTTGGCTGATTGTTGGCCGATCAACAATCGAAAAGAAAAAACATGGGAGGTGATCACGCACCCTACAAGGGCCTCGATGCCAAGCTGCCTTATGGTGGCTTCCACCCGCCTCCGGTGAAACGCGTGCACAAGAACGTTGCCCTCTTCATCGGCACCACGATGTGGTTCTGGGTCTTCTGGAGATTGAAGCACGACTGGCGCCACCTCTTCGTATGTCCCTGCCCTCATCCCTTGCCATTCTTCCGCGCTATTGACTTAATTCTGCCCCCCCCTTCGTTCAGACGTCTCACCGCCCCTACGAGATTACCCACGAGGGAGATGAGCACCACTGATGATGCCCATGCCGCCCCGAAGGTGTAGGACAATTCTTCAATTTCCTTTAGACTAAATCTTCTTGCGACCATCATCTTCAAGCCCCCCCCCCCCGCAATTTGCCCAGGTTGATTTACGTTGTATTTTATTTTATTTTATTTTAATTCTTCCGAACGGACGCATCAAGCATGGAGTGGTTGGGCCATGCGGTGGTGTCGGTGGCGTTCAGTGTGGCGTTTTCGTACGCGGGCTACCGAAAACGATCACTGGATGCCTCGGGCGGGCTGGCGGCATTCGTGGTGGGCCTACTGACGTGCCTCGCCGGCTACCGATTCGCGGCGGTGCTCATTCTCTTCTTCATCTCTTCCTCCTTCCTCACCAAGCTCAGCCCCCACAAGAAGCGAAAGATCGAAGCCGATTTCAAGGAGGGCGGACAACGCGACTGGCTGCAAGTGGTACCGAATTGGTTGATTTATTAGTTTTAATCTTGCATTCATTGATTTGTGTGGGCGGTTGCAGGTTGCAAACGCTCTGCTTGGCACGCTGCTGTGTGTCGTGTGGCTGCAAGTGGTGGGTGTGGGCGACCGCTACTTCCTTGACTTCAGTGTCCAGCCCGTGCCCAGCCTCATCCTCGCCGCCTTCTTGGGGTATGGCCTCTCCTCTTCTTGCTGTTGCTGTTCGCCCGAGGCTCATACTGCCCTGGCTTTCCCTCTTCCCTCCCAACACGCCACACAGGCACTACGCATGCTGCAACGGCGACACCTGGGCCAGCGAGCTTGGCGTGCTGGCCAACGGCAGTCCTGTTCTCATCACCACCTTCAAGCAGGTACGGCGTGCGCTGTCGTGAGATGCTTTTCCATCGCCACCTTACGTCAACACTCATGAGGACACGCGTGCAGGTACCCAAGGGAACGAACGGTGCGTTGTCGCCACTCGGCACGGCGGCCTCACTTGGCGGAGGTCTGTTCCTTGGCCTGGTGTTCTTCATCTCCAGCGCCCTCTTTTGCGTTGAGCCCACGTCCGCCCCTCAGTGGCCCGTCATCCTCGTCGGCGGCTTCGCTGGCTTCGTCGGCTCGCTGGTACCGCGCCTTTGCTCCTCCACCTCCTAAAGGTCCATTGCGTGCTTCATTGGCGTCGAGCGGGCTCATCAACCGAACTACCACCAGCTGGACTCGCTGCTCGGAGCGACGCTGCAGTACTCGGGGTTCTGCTCTCGACAGCAAAAGGTGGTCGCCCAGCCCGGACCTACGGTCAAGCATCTCACCGGCGCCGACGTACTCACCAATGGCCAGGTACATTCATTCCGCCACTTCTTCGTCGTTGAGCTTACGCCTCACCGCACGCACACACACGCAGGTCAACTTCGTGTCGGCGCTGCTGACAGCCCCGCTCACCGCTGCGGTGGCCTACGCCGTGATGGCCTGAGCTTTATGAGGCATCGCCTTGGCCTTGCTCGGGGGAGGAGTACCGAGTTATTATAATTTAAATAAATAGAAATAATTTATTGGCAATAAATAAATAGGTTGCACACGTGTAAGATGTGACATGGGGGGTTGTGTGTTGTGATGGAAGCAAACATGAAGAGCATGCCGACGGGGACAGCAGTCGTGCCGATGTGCTGGTGCCGTCTGGTCGTCGGTGGCCGGTCGATGTGTTCGCTCCGCAATTAAACAAACTTAAATTATAAATAAATATTAAATAAAGGAGTGGTTGGCGCGGCGAGTGGAAGCGAGCAGAGAAGCGGCAGAGGAGAGGAGTGGTGGAGAAGGAGGAAGAGGAAGAGGAGAGGGCAGATCTCACCCTCTCGCTCTCCCTCCCGCTCGGTCGCTTTCGTGTCCTCTCCGCCGCCGTGGTGGTCTCTCCGCTGGCCGGTCATCCCGAGCGTCGTAGTTGAGTTGTACAGATCGACGTTGGACCGGTTCGTCGCAGAGGCTTGAACCGTGCGTCGTCGCCGTCGTCCCGACCGTGTCGGTGGCCACAGCGTCGGCTCGTCGGTCTCCGTCTTCGCCTCTCCGCTCGCTTGCGCCTCCGCGTCCCGCCGACGGTCGTAGTCGTGAGGTGGAAGGACCGGGAAGGGGCAGTCGTGGAGAAGAGATGGTGCCGAAGAGAGATGTCGTCGTCGTCGGTGGGCGCGGGCGGCCCGGGAATCAGAAAAAAATAAATACAGCAAAACGGTCTCGTAATGTGTTGGGAGGAGAGAGAGAGGAGGGTAGAGGTGGTGTTAAGGGTACAGAGGCGCCGAAGAAGACGATGACGAAGGAGGAAGAGGCTGAGATCAGATTCGATCGTTGTGAGGCCGCGTCGCTCCGTCTTCGCTGTCGTCGGTGGTAGCCGTTTTTGTTTTAGTTATCGGTGAGAGGAGAGAGGTGGTGATGCTGAGGTGGTAGAGAAGAGGGAGATGGGTAGTGGTGGCGAAGCTGCTCCTCCTTTAGCTCGAGGAGGAGACGACCTTCTGAGTGAGCGTCGCAGAGTCGGCTCGTCGATCGTTTCCTCGTCGTCTGTACACAAAACTTGGAAGATGGGAAGTCTCTCCTTGGCGCTGAGAGTCCTCGGCCTGTGGCGGTGGGACGTGGCCGGGACCGGCGTGGGCAACGCGGCCGCGACGGGCAGGGGCATGTCAACCCCGTCGTCGTCACCGTCCGTGTCGGAGCCAGCGTCGACGATGGCCGGGATCTCGAGCGAGAGGCTGGCGTCAACCGATGCGCCGCCAACGTCTCCGTCGTAGTCGTTCTCGTGCCCGCCGCGATTCACGGCCTCCGCACCCACGAGGTCCTCCTCGTCATCGGCCCCTGTGACGTCACAGCCGGCGCGTGAAATAGGTGAGGTCGCATAGAGCAACGAAGCGGTGAGCGAAACAGTAGAAAAGGAGTAGAAATATCGGACAGAGAAGCGCAATTTTGGGTCGGTGGTCGACACGAGCCGTGGAAGGAGGCGAAGGCGGGGAGAGAGCGCGGCAGAAGAAGCGCGATGGAGCAAGAGCGCGAAGGTGGGTGAGTGGACGAATAAGTACCGGTGCTCCTCCTACGGCGATGATTCTTCTTCCTGCCGGAAGGAGAACTCTTCGTGCGCGAGCGAGTGGACTTGGACTTCTTCTTGTCGTTCTTGCCGCCGCTGCCGCCACTGCCACCGCTGCCGCCGCTTCCCTGGCTGCCTCCCTTCTTCTTGCCCTCGTGCGACCTCCTCCTGTCGATGGCCGATATCGCGCTTCGCTGATGCTGGCCGAACTCGCCGTGGGGCATGCTCTCGTGCAGCGCGTTGACGGCGTGCTGGGCGAGCAGAATGCGGTCGTGCGACGACGAGAGGCCGTTGCCCGGGAAGGCGTTCATCAGGCTGATGCCGCCGTTCATCCCATTGAGCCCGTTCATCGTGAGGAGATGCTGCTGCTGCGGCGCGAGGCTGTCCGCGAGCGAGCTGCCGCCGCCGCCGAGGCCGCTATCGAGGTTGTCCTTCCAGATGGCCCACTCGGGATTGGAGACGCCGGGTCCCAGTCCGACCGAGGCCGAGGAGCTCAGGCCGTTGGTGCCCTGGCGCCTCCCGGCGGCACGGGCAGGATGACGCTGTTGTCGATGATGTCGGAGTCCCCGGGCCTCTTGTGGATGAAGCGGCACCGCGTACCGTAGGGGCAGGTACCGATGGTGTGGAAGGTCTTGCAGATCTCGGTCTTGTACTTGGGATGCCGAAGGACGGGCCTCAGCTCCTTCCGACCGTGGGCGAACTGGCACTTGGAGCCGTATCGGCAGGCGCCCGTCTCGACAAACGATCGGCAGAGCTCGGTCTTGTAGAGGTTTTGGCCGCCAATCTCCTTCTCGATGTCGAGCGTCGACCTCTTCGCAGCGGCGGCGGCGGCTGCCGCTGCTGCCGCAGCCGCGGCCGAGCCGGGGCTGCCAGCTCCCCCCTCCGAGGGGGCTGCCGATCTTCTTGCCAGAGGGGCCGGGACCCCCAGCTGCCTGAATGCTGCTGGGGTTGATGCTGCTGCTGCTGCTGGGCGGCAAGCGCCAGCGCGTTCGCCATGCGCTTGGTCGTCGGAGATGTCGAGAAGATGTCCTCGATGGGCGTTCGGCCGTCCGCCCCCAGGCCGGACATCGACAGGGCGTCGTGGAGCGGCTGCTTGTGATTGTTCATGTCGAGCGTGAGGGTGGTGGGGCTGTTGCCTTGCGAGAGGCTCATGTTGGAGAGGGAGGCATTGAGGTAGTTGAAATCGAGGGAAGATTCGAGGAACGATTTGCCCTCGTACGATGAAGAGCCGCTGCCCATCGGGATGCCCATGGGCGGGAGGGGGCCTGGGTGGTTGATGAATTTGCCATTCGGTGCCGTTCGGGTGGGCAGATCGGGGGCGCTGTTGCCTCGCGAGAGGGTGAGAGGAGGCGGGGGGCGCGAATTAACGCGTGTCGCGATGCGTTGGCTCGACGAGCTCCGCCAGTCCTGCTCCTGCTGCAGCTGCTGCTGGTTGTAATAGTCCTGCTGCTGTTGCTGGTAGCTAGGACCGAGCAGAGACATGTCTCGATCGCGATGGTGCGGATGGAAAGGGGAAGGTAGTCGAAACTCCTCCCTCGTTTCCAGCTCGAAGATGGCGCTGCCGATGGGAAAGCCCGCTGTTTAGATGATGACGAAGATGGAGATAATGATGATGGAGCTGTAGAAGTGGATGGGTGCTGAGGGGATAAAGGTCGAGTTGGTGGAGCAGTAGTGGTGACAGTGGTCACGCAAGCTGCTGACCTGCGGGAGCTCGAATAATATACTATGATCAACCCGATGAACGGGTGCGGGTCGCAGGTGGTCGGCTCGAGCTGTCGTTCGTCCGTCGTACGGCGCAGACCGGGTGGGATGTGTTCCGAAACCTGTTCGCGCTTTTGCCGCTGTCCTGTCTCCAACCAACCTGGCTCCGCTGGCGACCTTACCTTCCCTCTCCTTCTTGCTCTTCTTTATCGCCAACAGACGCCGCCCACTCCTGTCCCTTTTTGTTGTGTTTTTACCTTCCTTCTTCTCCTCTTGCCGTATTTCCTCAAACGCGTGGCCTAAACGCCACCGCGTGCCCCCCACGACAAGAACCATATCCCCCCAACAGCACGCGGAATTGGCTCTCTGAATGGGAAATCAAAAACTGGCGGCGCTACGATTCTCTATTCGCTGTCATGCATTTCTTCAGAATTTCGATGGCCTGCACAGGTTTAGGTCGTCGGTTGCTAGGCCCATCTGTTTCAGGGAAGTGAGTACTGGACAACCGGTGTTCTTGGCGCGAACTGTTGAGACTCCCATCTTTTTGTTTTGAATTTGAAATAACTCAAACGAAAATTCTGTGCAAGGAAAAACATGGAGAAATTTATTTCTTTGCTGCGCGTGACGCTAATTTTTTTAATTTTTTATTTTCCCTCACAGACACCGTGCCCGAAAGATGGAAGTGAAGTTTGAGAATGGGGCGTCCTCGTCGCCGCCTTCTGGTTTGCAGGGCAGCGGGGCAAAGGGGAAGGAGAAGCAAGCCAGTGCCATGCCTGCACTCACCATTCACTCACCAGCAAAACAGGAGCTGCAGGCCACTAAAGTCAAAATGGAGGCCCTTGCCCGCCGGTGCGGCCCCACCTCGCCCTCTTTCCCTCCCCCTCCACTGGTGTGCTCTTTTTCTCGCCGTCCCGCGGTCTTGATCACTCCTACCCGTATGCGTGGACTCCAGGTACTTCCTGCAACTCACGCAAGGCTGTGGCAACCCCGAGTGCACCAACAAGTTCTGCGTGTCTTGCAACGGTGCTTTCCCGCTCCTTTCGTTCTTTCCTCCGAGACGCCCTTCGTTCTTTTGCTCACTGCATCGCGACACACAGGCGGAGTGCGATTGACGCCGGAGCAGGCCAAGGTGTGGAGCGTGCAGCTGGCGGCGCGCCCACGTCGCTACCTGTGCGTGGGCGAAGAGGAAGGTCAACCATCGGTCGCCAAGCGCCTCTTCCCTCCCTCGGCGCTCAAGAACGTCAACCTCGGCCTGCCCTTCTCCCTGCCGTCCAAGGAACTGCCCGCCGTCTCCGCCTCACCTTCGTCGCCCTCATCCCCTTCATCGCCAGCAAAACTCGTGCAAGGCACATCATCAACCACGTCCTCGCCGTTGCCATCACGCATCTCTTCATCGTCGGCAACGTCGACCACGTCGACCTCTTCCGTTTCGTCGCCCGCGTCGGTGACCTCTCCCTTTGCCTTCTCCTCGTCCCTCTCACCGGTCAAGCCCGCCCAGTTCCTCTTCTCGGTGGTGTCCAAGTCCACGCCGTTCTCGGCCCTTTTCTCCAATGTCGTGACGCCCGAGGAGGGCAACACGTTCATCATCCACTCGTGGTCCCCCAAAAAGAACCAAGGCACGCCTCTCCCCTGGGCCTTCGCACGGCGTGTTCTTACGACGCACTGACCCGGGTCGCTGTGCAGCAGGGACGCACGAGGACGAGATTGTGGTGACCAGCCTCAGCCTGGAGCTCATCAAGCAGTTGGTGGAGGCGGCCAAAGAAGGGGACATCGGTAAGCTCAAGGAGATCGTCAGAGACGGGTTCAGCGACTCCTATGTGCTCAATAACAGCTTCCTCAAGGTACACGAGGCACACTTCATGTCTGTAGCCTGTACCGCACGCCCCTCATCGCTTGCCTTCCTCCACCACAGAAGTTGGACTCGACTGACGACGAGGACATCACTGTCGTCGACCTGGAGGCGGCTGCCGAGGCCTATCGGCTCATCATCGAACTGGTTCGCGCCTCCTCTCCGGCGACACATGTTCTTCAACTTGACACGAGCGAGAAGCACTCAACGTTTTTGCATTGTGCGCGCTACAGGAGCGTGCGCCCATCCTCCACACGCTCGAGAACGCCACCGAGCTGGTGGTCTCCCGGCTCGCGCTCCGTAAGCAATCCATCGCTTGCCCAAAGGACCTGCGCCAGGTCATGATCCTCCTCGAGGTGTGTATCGCCTTGCTCCCCTTCCACTCTTTCTTTAGTCTGTTCGAGCAGGGCCGCTCATCTCTCCGCGTCTGCGTGCATCAGAACCCGCTGGTGCTGCACGGCGAATCGTACGGAGGAATTTCGCCTCTGCGAAAGCTCGCGCAGACCATCGTTGCGCTTCCTCCCCACCTGCAGCGCACCCTCACCCGGTGGTTCACACTGTACGTGTTTCTCACTGCCGGTCCCTTAGGGGTGCGCTCAGAGACTTTCTAACTCTCCTTACCACTCCCCCTACCACTTTCACCGTCCGCTGCAGGTACTCCGAAAAGAAGTTCACCGCGTTGATCGAAATCCTGCATTCGTTCATCAGTGCGCACATGCACCAGCAGCACACGCGGGTTCACGACAGCGCGCTGCACCACGGCATCACTCTGCTCCGCTTTCTCTGTACGTCAGCTCCTCGCACGCACGCACCGGTGGCACTTGACCATCGCTGCCACCAGGCCTAACGCGTCCATTTTTCCCCTGCACTTGTCGGGCATCACTAGACGAAGTCAACCAAAGCGCAGGGCGAGTGTCGTACACGAGCTTCTACAACGACGCTGTGTGCGAGAAGGTCAACATCAAGGACGATTACCGCAAGTGGATGCAGCTCAGGTGCGAATATTTCTTGCACGACACGCACAGCATCACCGCACACGCACGCACGAACACAATAATAGCGCACTCACGGAACCATGGCCAGACACGCTGACGTTCTGGAGGCACGAAAGAAGGACCTCTTCAACGACATCGAAAACGCGCCCAGCAGGCCGGCCGAAGGCAGCACGCCCGAGGGGAGGAAGGAAATGGTGGCCGACGACGAGGCCGTGGATGAGCGAGCGCCCGAGTACGCCACCTGGGTGTCCGAGGACTCCCAGTCCGACTCCTCGCCGGCCGAGACCCGTGCGACGACCGACGCCGTGCGCAACTATGCCATGCCCGACGAAGAGCATGGGCGACAGGTCGAGTTGCACGTAGACGAGGTGCAGAGCAATGAGGAGCGGGGCAGCAAGGCCCGCGTGCGCAGCTTCGCTGAGGAGGAGGCGCTGTCAAACACCAGCATTCAACGTAGGGCCGCGCGAGAGGAGAAGGGCAAGGAAAAGGTGCGAGAGGATCAGAGCGAATACGAGCGCGAGAAGAACGAAAGCGAAAGCGAAAGCGAAGAAGGAAATGAGCGAAGGACCGAAGAGCAGCCGAGCGACCACGAAAGCGACGCAGCGATGACAGAAAGCGAGGAGGTCGAGGAGACCGACCAGGAGGCCAAGAGGCGCAGGAAGCGAAAGGAGAAGCGGAGGGCGCGTAGCTTCCTCGACAATCCAGACGCTCGGCTCACCAAGACAGAGTTCTTCTTCTGCGACTACCCCTTCCTGCTTGATCCCACCACCAAGGCCCGCATCATGCACATCGACGCCGCCATGCAGATGAGCTACGAAGTCGAGGTAAAGCCACTCCCCACGCTCCCAATTCTCTTGGCTTGTGCCGCCTCTCTCGCTGAGTCTTCTTTTTCTTCTTTTCTTTCGTGGCGTACCAGGACGCAATTGCGAAGCTGTCCTTCCTCGGGATGCTGAAGGAGCAGTCGCTGCCGCTGTTCATCCCCGCCAGCGTACAGCGCACGGCAGTGCCGCACCTGATTCTTGAGATCCGGCGGCATGAACTCATCGCCGACACGCTCGCTCAGGTGCGCCCTTCACCATTGTTGTCGCCGTGTCCGCTCACTCCTATCACTCACATCGACGAAACTGAATGTTGACCACCGCCCACGGGGCTGTTGGGCCGTCGTAACAGGTCTCAGCCA
The DNA here is from genome assembly GCA_001567625.1 of Acanthamoeba polyphaga. Lineage (NCBI taxonomy): Eukaryota > Discosea > Longamoebia > Acanthamoebidae > Acanthamoeba > Acanthamoeba polyphaga. The sequence goes on along the minus strand of LQHA01000028.1, from coordinate 9,598 downwards.
GATTGAGGGATCTGAAGAAGCCGCTCAAGGTCAAGTTTGTGGGCGAAGAGGGCATCGATCAGGGCGGCGTGCAGAAGGAATTCTTCCAGCTCATCGTCGAGGAGATTTTCGACCCCAAGTTCGGTGAGACTGCCATTTCCTCCTCAATTCAAGTGTTACGTGTGAGGGCGCGCACTTACCTCGGGTGACGCTGGACGTCCAGGCATGTTTTCGTACGATGAGGAGACACGGCGCGTCTGGTTCAACCCCTCCTCGTTGGAAACCGAGAAACAGTACCAGCTTATCGGCATGGTACGCATGCACACGAAGTGACACACACACCCACATGAATTGCCTGACAACGTCATCGTGGACCAGATCCTGGGTCTTGCTATCTACAATGGAGTCATTCTCGACCTGCATCTGCCGGTGGTCGTGTACAAAAAGCTGCTGGGCCACACGCCCACCTTTGCCGACCTCAAGGAGCTCCGGCCGGTACCGCGCTGAGCCCACGAGAGAGCCATCTCATAGCTAGCCACCAACTCCACATGGGCCCTCGTGTCTCACGCACACTTTTTCTCGCGCTGCGCACCACGCATCAGATGCTGGCCAAGGGTATACAGCAGCTCCTCGACTATGATGGCGCGACGTGGAAGACGTGTTTTGCCTCACCTTCCAGGTACGCCACCCGCCCACCAACAACGCTTCGCAAGATGCACGCACGTAGGCTCGCAGTGCGCGGCGCTGATTTGGTCTGTGGCCATAGACCGAGCACGACATGTTCGGCGAGAGGGTTGTGTACGACCTCAAGCCCGGCGGAGAGGACATCCCCGTCACCAACGCCAACCGAAAGGGTGCGACCTGCTTCTACACAACATGCGACCATCGATGACATTAATGGTGGCGGCCCTCTGCAGAGTACGTTGACTTGTATGTGAAGTACCTCCTCGAGGACTCGATCGCGCCTCAGTTCAAAGCCTTTGCCCTGGGCTTCGAGACCGTCTGCGGTGGGCCGGTGCTTCAGGTTCACCTTCCCGCACGCGCACTCTGTTCCACGTTGCGTCATTATCGCCCCTGGTCCACTTACACACGGCGACGGGTCATGATCAGCTGTTCCGCGGCGAGGAGTTGGAGCAGCTCATCTGCGGCAGCGCCGATCTGGACTTCAACGAGCTTGAGAAGATCGCAGTCTACCTTGACGGCTATCACCCGCAGCACCCCACCATCAGGTACACGATGTGCGACATACTTGCTCTGTGCGGGGCGTACCTCTGATGAGCTTCGCACGGCCGCCTGCAGGGCGTTCTGGGAGGTGGTCCACGAGCTGTCGGTGGAGCAGAAGAAGTACCTGCTGGCCTTCGTCACCGGCAGCGATCGCGTGCCGATCAAGGGCATCTCGAAGCTCACCTTCATCATCCAACGCAACGGTCCCGACACCGACAGGCTGCCCACCTCGTTCACGTGCTTCTCGCGCCTGCTTCTGCCCGAGTACTCCAGCAAGGAGAAGCTCGAGAAGATGCTCACCACCGCCATCGACAACGCCCGTGGCTTCGGCCTCTGTTGATGAAGGAGAAGACCTTAGACGTTTGTCGTTCATTCACAGAATGAAGTGTAGCAAAATACACAGCACGGTGGGGGGGGGGGGAAAGAAAGATGGATGAAGAGAGCAAGCAAGAGCGCAACGCTGAGAGGAAAGACCACCCACGAGAGCTGATTGAGCTCAACGAGCGCGAGGTGCAGTCCCTCACAGAGGTGAAGAGCGACTCCCCGTACGGTGCCAACCCGCGCCTCACCGCCAAGGTTGAGCTGCTGCGCGGTGATATCTCGGCGCTGCAGGTGGACGCCATCGTCAACGCTGCCAACGAGACCCTGCTCGGTGGCGGGGGTGTAGACCAGGCCATCCATGCCCGCGCTGGTAATTGCCCCCCCCCCACAAAGCCATCTTCCATCTTTGTCATCTTGAAGTAACGAACTGCACGTGCGGTTCGTTTACTCCAGGCCCAGAGCTGGTGGCGGAGTGCTCGCGGCTGCCAGCGAACCGGTTCGGAGAGCGCTGTGCTGTTGGGGAGGCGGTGCGAACGGGAGGGCACGGGCTGCCGGCCAAGTTTGTGATCCACACCGTGGCGCCTCTCCTGGACGACGACGGGCAGCCGCAGGGGCACCTCCTCGCGCAGTGCTACGAGAGCTGTCTTCGACACGTCGATGGCCAGCACGTGCGCTCGATCGCATTCTGCTGCCTGGTACGTACTGCACCGCTCGCTCGTACCCAAACGAAGACTCTCACTTGCTGGCACGACCTCTACAACACACACGCACGCGACACCAGGGCACGGGCTTCTATGGGTTCCCCATGGTGCCGGCGGCCAAGATCGCCCTCGGGACCGTAAGGCGCTGGCTCGAAGAGCCCGGCGTGCTGGACCGAGTTGACCGAGTGGTGTTCTGCACCTTCACCGACCTGGAGATGACCGCCTACACCGCGCTCTGGCCCCACTTCTTTCCCTAGGGGGAAGGGAGGGAGACAAAGAAATCAGGCCTTGGCAAACCATGGCACATATGTCTCCGATTACTAGGCACAGACACCAGCACAGCCATACCAGCAAAGCAACCCACGCACCAACAAGACGACATGGTCATCAAGTCGGGTGTAACTGAATATCTCTCTTCATCATTACTTTGAGCTTTCCAAACAAGTGTTTCCAATCTCCTTGAATTTTTGGCAATTACATGTCAATGACTTTGGTACTTTTTCAAGTTCCATCCCATAATCAGTCAGACTGGGCGGCCTCAACGCCTTGAAGAGGGTGTGAGCCTCAGTTGTTTCAGTTGGGGAGGTGGGATTGTGGAATAGCAATGATCTGTTTCTGGCCATGGCTTGACAGCTGTGAGCCCCAGGCAGTGAGCAAAATACCCCAATCTCCCCACCAACACCTCCCCATGGGGGGGGGGGGGGTGAGCAGGCACTGCAGCACACAACACAGGGGGGCAATCACACGTGCACTGCAGCACAATGACACAACATGGGGTGGGTGGGGCAAGCATGCACAGCAGCAGCAGCACACAACACAGTTCCCCCTGTCAACTGTTGACTCACACATAAGGGGGAACACCCATCTTTTTGCCCCTGCTCACCACAGGCCCTCCAACCAACCCAACCCCACAACTCTGAGTTGTTTTGGTTAAGTGATGATCTGACACCAGTAAGAAAGCATGAGCATAGTTGTGTGTGTTTTATTGAAGATATGTATCCACAGGCTTCTGGCAGGTGGACACATGTTCTGTCAAGGGATGGGTGAACAAGAGGATAGGCATTGGAAGAGAGGTGCTGTTTCTCAGTCAGGCACTTGAACTGAATTTGGAAATTTCTTGTCCAAAAGTAGTGCCAAAAAACAGACCTAATTGCAACCCTGCACAGGCAACCAGCAAGAGCATGAGGGCTGATGGGCTGCCCTGTTGCATATCTGTGGAGCAAAGTGTGGTGGGTGAGCAAAGGTCAAGGTGAGCAATGAAAGTGGTGCATGGAGGCAAACCAGGAAGCAGAGGGCCACATAGCCCCACTTGCTTAGTGCTTCAGCTGCAATGTATTGGTCCTTGTCACCCACTCCAAAGGGGTAGCCCACCACAGGCTCTATGGAGACTGGTGCTTCAGCTCCACCCCAGCCAGTTTGACCAACACCACAGGTGCACAAAGCAAATCAATGAAGAATAAATAATGTGCATTGTGCATGCATTCATGCAATGCATTGTGAAGGTGACATGATAGCCCCATTAGCCAGCACAAAAGCCACTGTGGGACCCTCACCACCACACTGTGCTTGGAGGTCCTGACTGGCCCAGCCGTCATGCAATGCCCTGTAGAGCAGCTTCCACCCTTGCCCGTACCACTCGATCAGCTTTCGCCCATGCTGGGCGCTCACGATCGACCCGGCGGAACGCCACAGCTTCATCCCTCCCTTCTCCGTGCCTTGACGAGTCCTCCACTTCGCCATTAATAAAACATTTGGAGGAGAAGGGTATCGATCCCTTTACCTCTCGCATGCTAAGCGAGCGCTCTACCATCTGAGCTACACCCCCATTGTCGTAACTAGCGTGAATGAGATCTGTAGCAAACATCACGCAGCAAATAAATAAAATCCTTACACCGCGTTGGAAATGCTGCAGCAATTAGATGGAGCAGGTGCCCGATGAAGTGCTGTTGCACATCTTGGAGTGCTTGGGCAATGAAAAAGACTTGGCCCGCTGCTGCCAGGTCTCGTGGCGCTGGTATGCCATCGGTTCGGACTGCGACCTTTGGGCACCCCTCTTCGTCGATCGATTTGGTCGATCGCCCAACGCCGAGCGCAAAGATCAGGGGCTCATCGTCAAAATGCAATTTATGATGGTTCTCTATCCCCCCCCCCTCTCTTGTGTACCTCTCTTGCGTTAACTGTGGTGTGGGGCAGGAAGTGGAATGCCGCAAGGAGGAGAAGATACGGCAGGCCATCGAAGAACACAACCTGAGGATTGAGCGATGGAAGAAGGGCAGCAACCACAACCCCATGTACTCGCCCCTCCACCTTGCCAGCTTCGTGCTTCTGCGCCTCACTATCGCTGCTCGGATTCCAGCGCGTTGCACAGCGAGCTGTTGCCCGTGCTCAAATACCGTGACGGAGAGCTGCAGGAGGTGTCCTTCATCACAGGTCAGTCTTCGGCGTCCCAGCCCACGCCAATACCCGTGCGAGTGTGTCTGGCGTGTTGCTTGCTCATTGTGGGTCTTGCGTGATGCTAGCCAAGCACATGTGGGGCCTTCTGGCCTGGTTTGTTCCTGTGGGGGTGGCCTGCAGCGTGGGTGCCCGGCCTGCTCTTGTTGCGACCGTGCTGGTGCTTACACCTCTCTTATTCGCTGCCCTGGCGTGGCTTGTGTTTGCTGCCTCCGCTCACCGCGGCATCGGTCTGTCGCACAGTGTTCTTTGACGCGCTACTACACTTACGATGCGTACTACGACGAGGCGAAGCTGCAGCCCCGGCCCAACAAAGATAGGCTGCGCTCGGTCGCAAAGTGCCTCATCTCTGGTATGACACACGAGCACCACATGCTCAACTCTCTGCTGCACACCATTATGGTGACACTCCCTACAGGCATCGCCGTGTGCGCTGGGGCCGCAATGCTGGGCTGGGCATCGGGTGCCGGTGTGCGCGCATCGATCGACAAGTCTATCCAGACCATCATCGGCTCCGCTTAGCTCACCTCCAAATCGATGCACGTTCACCAATAATTGCTTCACCGTCACTCGATCATGGTCAATTCAAGCGCTCGTCCCCTTTGATGCTCACGCGCCTCTCTCCTTATTTGTATGGTGCAGTCGACAATAAAGTGTCCGCTTGAACTTGACGCTGGCACGCTCATGCCTCGGGCTGACAGAGTCAGGCTGCGATGGATTGGCACCGCAGAGTCCTCTTCATGCGGAGCAGGCGCTCTTCTCCACTATACACACTTCACCCACCACGAGAACCGTCCACCTATGCACAGCTTCTACACAAACGCAGCACTGCAGGCGATGGCCTTAGCTGTGGTGGTTGCGCTCATCTGCCCTGCGTCGGGGGCTCATTACCAACTCGACCGTACTTCAGCGACTCGAGAAACCCACGGCAGAAGTACCCCTCCACCTCACCACAGACGCAAATTTGCTCGCGGCCCGGCCCGTTAGCTGACGCCGCAGTGGTTAGATGCGCTGGAGAGAATTTACAGGGACGTGGAGGTGAGCCAGTCGGTGCATAGCCTGTGCTGGAAGCGAGCAGTCGAGAACCTTGTCGAGGGCTGCAAGGCCATGGACGGTACGAATGATCCGTCTCCTCCCTTCTGTTTCTGTATCAATGGTTGACGAAGTGCGAAGCAGATGCGGAACGCAGCAAGTTTGCGATGCAACTGGCCAACTGCCACATGGAACGCTCCGGGTTGCCTGTGCACCCGTGCACCAATGACATGCAGCTCATCGAATGGTACCACTTGCCTCATCTCCTCTCTAGCACGCAACCGGAGCCTCTGGCTGACACGTTCATGTCATCACTCTCTAGCACCCGACCGATCACGAACAACCCCATCGCCTTCAACGCCTACACCGGTACGCGCGCCCGTTTCTTAAGCTCTGGTGGGCAGGGCATTAACGCACGCGTTCCTCTGGGATCCTCTGCGCAGAGTTCCTGCTGCACTCGGAGAACATTTGCTACTTCGTGCAGAGTGTCTACTTCCAGGAGAAGACGGAGCGGACCATATCCGCGTTGGCCTTCACCGCAACGGCCACCCTCGAGTCGATGGAAGACCTGCAGCAGCTGTCGACGAGCATGAATCAAATGCTGTACGGATTGCTGGTGGCCTACACTGCAACAACTTTGCTCATTGTCGCCCACTCAATCCTCTGCAGGTCGCACTCGGTGCAGGCGCAAGGTGAGCTGGCCAGCAGCCAGGTGGCCCTGCGCGAGACCATCGACGAGCTGAAGGATGAACAAGTCGAGGGCCTGCGCTCTATGCAATCCCACTTTGGGGAGCTGCAGCTGTTATCAGGTCTCACTGTCTACGCCCCCTCCACCAACGTGCATTCACGTTGCTCACGGATCCAAACTCGATTGTATGCGTCCCAGGCCACATTCAAGCCGGCGTTGAGGAGACGATCCAAGGCCAACAGGCCATACGGGAGCGACAGGCCGAGTTCCGCGAGCAACAGGAGCGCATGCACGCGCAAGGGCTCGATTTCTTCAAGCACATGAGCAGCGAGTCGGCATTCGTGCGCGAGCAGATGCAACACTCCACCGAAGCGCAGACAATGCTGCTGGAGGAACAGAAGTCGATTCTGCAGCGGGTGCAGAGCATCAAAGAATTCCAGGGTCAGCTCGTGGAGTCACAGCAAGAGTTCTTCGAGCAACAGCAAAAGCTGCACGACAACACCAAGCAGGTATGCGCTGCCCTGGTTACCGTTGTGTGTGGTGTGTGTGTGTGTGTGTGTGTTGGGAGCGCAGCTTGCTCACTCCTTGTGCTTGTGGTGGTGACAGCAATTGCTGGAAATAATTACCGACTCGACTACGGCCAGCCACCACCTCCACCAGCTGGTCCAAGTGCAGACCTCGGCCTTTCAAAACGCGGTCGACAACATCGGCGAACTGGCTACCAAGTAAGCACGCCACAAACTCTTAGCGCCGCGCTACGTTTCGCTTTGCTCACAGCAAGTGCCCTGCGCACCATGACGACAGATCAGAGAGCACCATCGCGGCCATTCACGAACAGCACACCAAGCTGTCTTCTCTTCAGAACGAGCTGATCGGGAGCGTTGAGAAGGTCGCCGAGTTCCAGCGGTCGATCTTGGGTACGGAAGCCTACCACGCCGGCACGTTCACGTTCGTTTGGCTCATCTTCTTCTCTCACACTGTCAGGCGAATTCTTCGATATGAAGTCGATCGCGTTCTATAGCGCATTCCTCATCGCTACCTTTATTCTCACGTCCTTCTCCTTCACCGGCTCTGCGCGTTGGCGAACGGTCCTTGGTATGCCCCATCCACTTGCACGTGCGTTTGCATCTCTTCTCTGACACCCCTGCGTGCTCCAGTTGTCTTGGTGAATGTTCTTGTCGAGCGGCTTCTTCGCTCGTACGATATCCCGTTCTTCCCCTGGGCCAGTGCCGACTCCCTCATCATCGCAGCACGCTGGGTACCTTCGCCTACCATCGTATGCCCTGTGTCGCGTGCGCGCGTGGTCGCACGCGTTCGGTTTCTTACGCCACTCACTTCGTGAAACACATAGGCGAGCCTGTGTGTGGCGGTGGCGGTGCTGTTTGCTAGCGCTGTGGGGCACAAGGACATCGCGCAAGACAACAACCGGCTGCTGCTGGCCATGGAGGAGAGGAACGCGCGCATCCTCGAGCACCTGCAGCACCAGGAGACCCTGTGGAGCATGCAGCTGCGCGAGATCACCAACAAGCACAGGCGCGGCCTCACGCCTGATAACGAATGAGCGCCCACCGCGAAGCTACGCCAACGGTTGGCTCGTGTGTAAATAACAGTGCCCAATAGAAACGCAAAGTTCCACGGTTCGGACGAACACCCGGGCCCCTCACGCCTGCTTCCTCCGGCCAATCAGTTGAGGCCTGCTTCCGGCAGCGGACGAACGTGGCCTGTATGCCTGTGCTTCCGCTTGCAGGAACAACCACGACAGTCAGAAACCAATCGTATGCCCAAGAGTGCCCACACATAGGTGAGAGTTTCCCCGATTGACCATAACCCACGGTGCATGGCCTTATTCCTAGTTCTGTCCTGGACCTTGGTCCTCTGTTCTGGGGTGGCTAATCGACGTTGGAGCGGGATGGTTGGCTGAGAGATCCGGTGGCGGTCACTCCTCCTAGCCTCCTGCAAAGAAAGGCCTCCCGTCGGACCCCTCGAAGATCTTCAGTTGCGCTGTGGAACGGTGTGTCAGCATCGAGACAGAGAGCGATGCCGACCGAAGGTGAGAAAGGTGATAGGCCAGTTCACCAAAGCACTGCGATCACGCGCCCAATTGTCCAGTTGCGGGATCGCGTTCAGTCTACACCGCCCGTTTCCAGGAGCCCTTGATCGCGTTGGTTTGTTTGATGTGCCTGCCAGCCCTGCCACATTCGTCACCTGGCTGTCTCGCTTCACCTGGCTTCGTGTGTGGGCGGTTTGATTGGCCCGCCTCTCCAGGCTAGCTTGTTGTATTTTTGGTGGTCGGCGCCCATTCGGGAAGCTGGCCGCGAGTGACATCCAGCGACACCTGACAGGTCCCGCGGACGGCCGAACCGCAGACCCACCGCTCTCCTCCGCGCTCTTCTCTCGATCGCTTGCTCTCGCTGGCGCTTGCGTGTGCGCCCATCTTCACCATCCACTTCTCTCTTTCCTACCCACCCGCGCCCACGCGAACAGCACACACTCACCACAACACAACGACGTGCCGAGCGAGGAGGTGAAGGCCTGAGACCAGAGAGAAGAGATGGAGGCGATGAAGCGACTGTCGAGCATGCCGGCCTTCCACCATCACGGCGGTGGCGACCACCGCAAGAAGGCAGCGGCGGCGGAGGACAACAAGAGGGCGACGAAGAGGGAGGAGGAGAAAGATGAGGAGAGTGATGAGGAAAGGAGCGAGGAGGAGGTTGAGGAGGTGAAGCAGGAGCGAGACAAGAAGAGCCTCAGTCGCAGCAAGAGCTTCAAGATGAAGCTGCTGCAGAAGATGAGGAAGAAGAACGCGGGCAAGGAGGGCAGCAGCAGCAAGAAGGAGGAGGTGAAACGTAAGATGGAGAGGGAGAAGCGCAAGGACGAGATGATCAAGACCTACGACAAGAAGGCGCAGCTAGACTCGACCACCGCCTCATCGTCCCACATCAAGGAGATCCCCCAGACCGTCATGTGCGGCATGAATCTTCCGGGCTACAAATCGCACATCAAGAGGAGCGCATCGTCATCTTCCTCCCCCTATTCCGCCGGCGCAGCTGCGACGAACAACCGCGGGCGGCAGGGGGATCGTCAATCGAACAGTAGCAACCCGCTTCTGATCAACGACGAAAAGGAGCGGCGCCGAGCCGAGGCCAGGGAGAGGCACCACCGCGAGCTGCGCCTGGGGGCCGTCCTATCCCCCAGCACCAAC
>LQHA01000027.1:0-27726 GCA_001567625.1 Acanthamoeba polyphaga | reverse complement strand
GTGTGCGTGTGCGTGTGCGTGTGAGTCGCTAATTGTGTGTCGTGGTGTTGTTACCCCTTCTTGACGGTCTTTTGGGCGACCTGGGACAGGTTGTGCGTGTGCGTGTGCGTGTGAGTCGCTAATTGTGTGTCGTGGTGTTGTTACCCCTTCTTGACGGTCTTTTGGGCGACCTGGGACAGGTTGTCGTTGTAGATGACGATGTTGTGCCACTGGGGCTTGTTCACCCGCTCGCCGGACTTGTTGGTGTAGATCTGGTTGGTGGCCAGCGGGAAGTACGTCACAGACGCGGTACCGTCGTTGTACGTGCGCATCTTCGGCTCCGCTCCGGCATTGCCCAGCAGGATCACTTTGTTGATGCCGCGGCTGGCCTTCGCCACAAAGGGACCTGTGCACATCCAACGAATTGCAATGCTCAACACTGCCCTCGATTGCGCGCAAATTAAAGAGATTGGGGGGGGGGATCGTACTGCGCAGCGCAGCCTCCTCCGAACGGAGGGCAATACTCTGCAAAGAAAAGGGGGGAGGAGTTAAAGGTGGCTCCTACAGCGTGAGCAGACCTGAGACACGAACCTGCAGGGCGGCTCTCCTCATCTTCTTGATCTTCTTGTCTTTGCCAAGAAAATGCCGGCCAGCGAGAAGGAAAGAAAACAGGGCGGGAAAATGGAGCTGCTCAACAAGACGTGCATTGCCAACGTTGGTCTGCCACGTCCTCCTCGCGAGCCGTGACCAGGGCGAATATGTACAGATCGTTTACTTACAAGAGGTGCCCAAGGTCTCAAACATACGCTAAAGGCAGAGATGCTAACGGTGAGATGGTGGCGGGGAAAGGCGAGGTGTGTGGTTGTTAGACGCGAGTCGCGTCGAGTGTTGTTGTCGTTGGTCAGGTCAGCAATCAGCAGGAGAAGACGCAGCCGTGTTCCTTGACCTTGTCCTGCCTGAGGCCGAAGAGGTCTTCGAAGGCGACTACGAGGCAGAGGGAGGTGAACGGGACCGTGAGGAGGGTGCCGACGATCGTCAGCTCGCCGCAGTAGTAGACGACCGCCAGGATGAGCAGGAAGCCGGCCACGCGCAGGAAGTGGGGGTGCACCCTCTCGACCGAGACCGTGAAGGCCTGCCAGAAGGAGAAGGGCTGGGGCTCGGTCGAGTAGCGGTCGAAGGTCGAGTAGGCGTGGTGGTACTCGATGTAGAGCAGCTCGACGAAGGCGAGGACCACCATGAGGTAGAGGCCGGGCAAGATGAGGCACACGAGGCCCAGCACCACCAGCAGGCCGTGCACGAACGAGATGGCCAGCAGCGGGAAGTAGAGGAAGTAGCCGCTGAGGAAGTCGTGGGGTCGCACACGGGCCTCGTCGGTCTCGAAGCTATCGACGTTGTGGCGTTCTTCGCCATCGTCGTCGAGCGTGTTGTAGCCCACGCCGTAGACCTTGGCTCTGAGGAGGGCCAGGCCGACGAAGAGGTGGCCCAGGTAGAGCGGCCACGTGAGGAGGGAGAGGAGCGACAGGTGCTGGGCGGCATCCATGGGCGGCTCGCGGTACTCCTCAGCCGCGAAGTTGGGGTCGCCTGCGTGGGGGTTGGGCGTGTTGTCCATCGTGTGGAAGTCGCCGTGCGGTGCCGTCATGATGAAGTAGGCGAGCGGGAGCAGGAAGTTGATAAAGAACACGATGAACTGGAAGCCCGAGAAGTACTTCCAGTTCTCGCAGTACATCGACCAGCCGCCTCGCAACCACTTGACCAGATCGACCTGCCTGGCCTCGTGCGCCGCCTGAGCTGACACGACGGGCACCGCGGTGCTGTTGATGGGAGGCGGAGAGGAAGGAGGCGCTTGGCCAGCAGGGAAGGGGTAGGATTCGTAGGCGATTTCATGCATCACAGCCCCGCCTGGATTGGTGGGCTGCTTGCTGGCGCCACCATAGGCGTACATGGCAGGCGCGTATCCATCGGTTGAGGGAGGTCCTTGCATCGTTGGCGGTGGTGAGTAGGATACAAAGTACGGGGAGAAGCTCTTGCTGGTGCGAAATCTGCAGTCGGCTTGTGCTTCTGTCGGGCATTTAGTCCGGGAAAATCGCCTAAAAGGCACGGATTTTTAATTCGATTTTTTTATATATTTGTATTTTATTAGCCTGATGATGTGCCATCTTGGGTGGGCGCAGCGGCTTCCTCCGCTTGAGTGCTCTTGGGTTCACCTCCAAAAAGATGCGCGTATCGTGGCATCTGCGACGAGGGAAGGGGGTTAGCGCAATTGAAGTAGATACCGCCGAGATGCTGTGCCATCTTGGCCAGAGATCTTTTTTTTTAAGGGCGGCACCAGTTACCTTCTCAGGTTGCATCACTCGATTGACGAACGTGCCACCAAGGAAGGCGCAGCCCAGGCCCCAAACATAGCTGAGAAAGATGGGCCGAGATCCGCCTTGGCGAACGATGGGTTTGCCAGCTGCTGACATGACGGGGTTCTGATATCTATGCCCTTCTTTCAATCTCTATCAAATGCCGCAGCCCAGTGCCCAGCGGTGGCTAATCGTGCGCACGCGATGAGTCGCGGAGGGATGTGTGTTTGAAACTGATTTGTTTTCTCTTCTCTTTTCTCTTTCTTTGCCGCCAGCAGACTCAGAAGGGCGCATCCTGATCGACCTCCTCGATCACCTTGGCCCTCGCGTAGTCGTGCTTCTCCTCCTTCGTTTCGTTGATGGTGAGTCCCTTGCCCACCTCTCCGTCGTTACCGAGAAGCGGCTTGCCGGCAACGCCTTCCTTCTTCGCCTTCCGCGCTCGCCACCAATCCCTGTAGTGGGCCGACACCCAACAGGCAAGGTGAGCCAGTGACTTAGGAGGTCGCCTATGAGGTTGGACAGGTGGTCGTACATGCCCATGAAGTACGTGCACATGAGCACCAGCAGCAACTGCTCGAAGCCCGAGATGGCGGCAGTCATGCCCACCAACCACTCACCGCTCCAGATCTACAGAGAGGTGAGCGTCGGGTCAGCAATAAGCAAGCTTGGGGTTGAAGGCGGAGACGCGCTCTACCTGGAAGAACGCCTGGATGAAGGAACCGGGCGTTTGAATGACCTGCATGGTCAAGCTCAGCGAGCCCGGACCCTTGAGCTTGTAGGTCGTGTAGAGTTGCGGCGTCCAGACGAAGACGGGCACAATGGCCGACACGATGCCGAGCGTGTTGGCATAGGTTTGCGCCGGGCCGGAGTCCGGATCCATGAGCAGCACGAACACGAACGCCGTCCCCATACTACACGAGCCAGGAAGTCAGTTTGGAAGGAACGGCGAGCGTGCTGGTCAATGGGTTGCGGGGGCATACCCAAAACCGACCAGAGCGACGTAGAATACGAAGCCCAACCAGGCGGTTAGCCGTTGGTTGTAGGACTGTGTTGTGCCATCGTAGTCGAAGAAGACGAGGGCTAGAATAAATCTGCAATCCAGCATGGGACACCGATGATGATTGTCAATGTCAATCCAGCAGCAGCAGCGGGGGAGGAAAGCACAACGTACACAAGGAATATACACGCCCAGTTGATCCCCAGTTGCAAAAACACGAGCAACACTTCTGTACACTGCCACGGGCCCTGTGTGCGTGTCGTGTGTGCGTGTGTTCACACGGCGGCAACCCCAGTGTCAACAGCCCGAGAGGTGGGAAAGGCCAGGCATGGGGCGGCGAGGGAGGACGTACAAGGTGCGAGCAGCACTCGATCTTGGACCACTGGTCCAGGACGTCGCTGAAGGTGTTGCAAAAGTTGCCAAAATTATTGATCCACAGCCACAAGAAGCTGATGCCCAGATGCGACCGCCGGCGCAATAGCGAGAAGTGCTGACGCCCCGCACACGCACAAAGCCAAGCGTCAACACACGCATTGCATTTGCCTATTTAGCTAAACACCTGCTAATACTTGGGTCTGACGACTGACGACTGACGACCCGCTCACGTGCTAACTCGATTTAATTAATTATTATGATAATCGTAATTAAAATAAAATAAATAGTGGAAACAAAGGATTTCATGCCCGAAAGATAAACTTCGAAAAAGAAAAGAAGAAGGCGCGTAACCGGGGCCGAAGAGAGCCAAAGAGGGGTTGGGCGGGAGGTACCTGGGGAAGGAAGGAGATGAGGGTGCCCACGCACAGGAACAGCCCAAGGCTCACATCAAAGACTCCAGGTTCGGAGAAGCATGATGGCTCTGGCATGAAGATGGAGAAGGGAAGAGAAGAGAGAGCTTGCGACTATCGATCAATGTGTCTCGAAATTGATCGATGGCGAAATGGGCGATAGAATTGAGGGAGTGGTGGTGACGCCAGAGTCGCTGTCGGTGGCCCTTCAACCAGACACTGCCTTCTTGTGTTGCGTTGCTAACCGGGCCAAAAAAACTAAAACGATGTTCTCCGGAGTCTAGTGAAGAAGAAGGTCTCGCGCGACTCTTCGCCAGTCGTGTGCGTGGAAATCCGGCGAGAGAAAGTTCGCTCTACAACTGCCCCCGCACGTTATGGTCCCCCGCAACCATGCAACATGCCATGTCTCGTTACCTTTGTCTTCCTATTTAGCGACATACTCCAGGAAGAAGGACACACAACTGGAAGAAGGAATGTCGATGGAGGGACGGGGTGAGGTTAGCCGAGGAAGGCGGTCTCGGGCAAGCCCTTGGCGCCGAGGCCCTTGATGGCGAAGAGGGCGCCGTCCAGCTCGCCCTTGAGCGACTCGGTCTCGCCAATGTCGCGCGAGGCGGAGGTGACGTAGAGCACATCGAGATTCTTGCCGCCGAACATGCACGACGAGGGCCTCTGTTCGGTGCATGTCACACGTGTGTGAGAACATCGGGCACCTTGAGGCGAGCAGCGGCCATCACTGCCTTCACATGGGTACCTGAGCGGGCATCTTGATCACCCTGTCAACCGAGCCATCGGGCCTGTACTTGGTAACTCTGTTCATGCCACGAAGGGTGAGTTGTGGAAGAGCTCGATGCTTGTGAGGGGGAGGACTGTTTTACCTGTAGCCGTCCCAGTGAGCCGACCAGATGTTACCCTCGCTGACGACACACACACACACACACATACCACAAGCCCTTCGTGAGTGGAGAGTGAAACGTCAGCCGATCGGTGGGAAATTGCTCACCTGTCGATGGTCAAGCCGTCGGGCACACCGGCGTCCTGGGCGATGGTGGCAAACACCCTGTAGCGGAAAGGCACCCCGTAAGGTTGGTTTCGCACGAGGAGGAAACAAACAGCGCGCGCACTTTCTGTTCGAGATGTTGCCCGTCTTCTCGTCGAAGTCATAGGTGTAGATCTCGTGGTTGGGCGAATCGGTGTAGTACATCGTCTTGTTGTCCAGCGACCACGCAAGACCTGGACAGCGCCGACGTAGTGGCCAAATAAGCGATTTTTTTTTTGTCTACCACCGAGAGCGCCATCGAACCCACGTACCGTTGGAGACCTTGATCTTCTGCTCCATCTCGTGCACGGACCCGTCGAGGTCGAGGCGGTAGAGGGAGCCATCGGGCTGGTCGAAATCGGCAGCCACAGTCCCGACCCAGAACCTGCCCTGGCGATCGCACTTGCCGTCGTTGAGCCTGTTTGAGCGTCGAGCAGCAGTAGTAGAAGGGTTTAGTTGGACTTGGCACCATTGGTGCGAGTGGGCAGAGGCTGGGACCTGAGGTCGATGTTGCCGAGGATGTCCTGCTCCATGGCGATGTTGATCTCCCACTTGTCGTCGAAGGTGATCGCGGCACGGCCCTTGCCGAGAGCGGCGATCAGGCCACCCTTGGCGCGCAGCGCAATGCTGCCGATGAGGGCCGGCATCATCCAGCTCTTGTGCTCGCCCGTCTCCACGTCGAGCCTGTGCAGCTCTGGCCTGATGCAGTCCAACTGGACCACCGGTGCACCCGAGTGTTAGCCGTACGTGCGGTAAGAAGGAACTTGTGCGCGTGTGTGGTTCCGGAATGGCCGGCGCGAGGCAAGTAGAGCAACGAAAATAATCTCATCTTAAAAGATTGAGATCGAGATCGCAACAGCTCACATGATGGCGCAGGAAAAGCAACGTACGTAGTAGAGGGCGCCCTCTGTAGGGTGCCAGAGCGGCCCCTCGCCGAGCCACGCCGGACCGCGCCACACCAGCTCCACAGTCACTCCGTCCTCTTCACGCGACACAACACTCGTCTCCATGGTCGTAACTATCAATTGATCCCACCCCAACACACGAGCGAGTGAGAACAACACTCGAGCAACAGAAGTGGGCGTGGACGCACCTGTGGCCGTGGTCTGCTGTGAGCTCGTTTTCTTTTTTCAAACTTAAAAAAAAATTGATATTCCCACAAAAGAAATGGCGGGAAATCGCAAAACGCAAGATCCATCCGATCGCAAAATGAAGGGGGCGGGGTCAAAGATTAGGGGTGCAGCGAATGTGCCCGGTGGTGGCAACTTGCGCAAGCTGTTCGTGGGCGTGACGCCTGGATTGGAGGGGCTGCTCATCAATGAACTGCGCAGCCTGCCGGGCCTACGTACGGGCAAGCACAGCGTCAATTTGCATCCTCACGACGGCGGAGTGGAGGGCATGGTCACCAACGAGGAGATGTGGGCCATCGCTTGGAAGTCCAGGCAGGCACCCTCCCTTCACGCATAAATTCCAATCGAAGCAAATCAACTGATGAATGCAACGTGTGGTGCTCTGTTCAAGGTTGGCCGAATCGCTGCGGGTGCGGCTGCACGCGGCTCCATTCGTGTCGAAGAACTTCAAGCAGTTTGCTTCACAGCTCAAGAAGTACCCCCACCTCCTCTTCCTCACGCTTCATGGTTGAGCCTCGGACGCCTGCCCGCTGACATCAAGACGCTTGGCGCCAGACTCCCGTGGGAGGACTACCTGCCACCGATAGACAGAGGCGTCCAGGCTCCAGAGGACGTGGTGCTCCCTCTCGTCCAGGTTACGTGCAGGAAGTCGATGCTCTACCACAGGCACGCTTCCCTCCTGCACTCTCTTCGTCGTCATCTTCTTTCTCCTTCTCCTCACACCCACCCACACCCATACCCACACCCACACACCCACAACACACACTTGGGCATTGTCCGTGGGCTGCAGTGGCGCTGTAAAGGTGCTGGGTGTATGTCAGGTGATGCCCATACATTCTCAGGGCTGAGCGAGCGCCTCGTTTCGTGTGGGAAACACAGGAGCGCGTAGAGAACCGGCTGAAGGAGCTCTACGGGTTGGAAGCACAGCCGGACGACGACGACGACGAACTCCCGCCGGTTGGCCCTCCTGCACATGATGACGTCCACGACCCGTATGACGAGGAGCAGGCCCATTCCAACGCGCTGGCCTCTCGCTTCTTTGTGCGCATAGCTAACGACCGCGTCGAGGTACGAAAGTTCGGCGTTAAGCAACGCATTCGGGCCTCCACCGCTCCACTCGTTGCCCTTGCGGCCGCGCCCATTCATTCACCCGCTTCCGTGGGCTGTCTGTGAAGGTGAGCGTGGATGCCTCGGGTGAGCTTCTCCACCGAAGGGGCATCCGCCAGCACGTTTCCGACGCCCCGCTGCGCGAAACGATAGCTGCCGCCTGGTACGCACACCTACTCACCTACTCACCTACTCTTGCGCAACTATGCTCGTGCGCCGTTCCTCTTGTCAACACACCTCCGCCCGCCCCCGTCTTGCCAGCCTCCGTGCTGCCGGCTGGACGCGTGAGCGCCTCCTCCTGCAGGAGGAGCACACGTCCAAGGTGCTCTGGGATCCCTTTGCCGGAAGCGGCACCGTCCTGCTTGAGGTAACGCACGGCGAACACACACATGAGTTGATGACTTTTTTGCAAACGCCATTTGCCCTGTTCTGACCTCTGCACCGCTCGGCGCAGGCGCTCGGTGAATCGTTGCATTCGCACAGGCCGGCGCAGGCTTCCCGCCCGCAAGTTTGCGTTTGAGCTGTGGCGGAGTCATGCCTCCTCGCCATACCAGTCCTACGTCGCCCGCCTCTTCTCGGCAGTGCGCCTTCCCTCTATCACACACACCACACGACACACCGTTGACGGCGTGATACCGGCACTACACAGCCCGAGGACGCGCTGGCCCGGGCGATGAAGGCCCGAGGACTCATCGCCCTGGGGTCGGACATCGACGCCAAGTGCATTCGCTCCGCCGAGCACAACGCGCAGCTGGGCGGCTACGACCCCGCCTCCTACTCCTTCGTCGAAGGCGACTTGATGAGGTACGCCCTGAGGGTGGCATCGCACACACCGCCTTCATCAACACCACCTAAGTCGCCATGTGTCGTGACGATGAAGGTGGAGCCGAGGGTTCCGCGCGGTGCGGTGGTGGTGACGAACCCGCCCTACGGCGTCCGGCTGCTGCCGCGGGGCCAGTCGCTGCCGGCCCTGTTCCGGCGGTTCGAGCGCATGCTCGTGCGGCGGCCCGACCTGACGGAGGTCGTGGTGGTGAACGGGTACAAGGACTTCCAGCGGTGCATGAAGGACACGACGTGGACCGTCCTCCACCGATTCAGCAATCGCGGGCTGCCTGTACAGCTCCTCAAACTGAACCAACGCATTCAACGCTAAGCGCCCACCACTTGCGCAGGACACGCGACAAACGACACACGACACGAAGAGAGAGAGAGAGAGATATCACGCACGACACTACAGAGATCGTGAAGCAGAGCGCTATTGAGGCAGAGTCCATAGATATGTACAGGAAGATTATCTTCAGCCAGGCTGTTCAGTGGCCCTTGTCGTCATACCGCTTTCGTGGGACACGCTTTTGGGTCGCCGCTGCAGCTGGCTCCGAGAACATGGTGTACATCCAATAAACCTGCGCAATCTCACAGATTAATCTCTGCAAATTAATCGACGGCGACGAAGCTGGAGGCGTGTACCAGAGCGGCCAGGTGGAAGCAGAAGACGGAGACGATGAAGTAGAACACTGTCGGATAGCCCGTCAGCAGTTCATCCACCACATCGCGTGCCATGTTTGGGTTGGGAGCGAAAAGTGCGAAGAGGAAGCTTTTTTGCAAAAAAAACAAAGAAAAACGAAAATTAGGGCCGATGAAGATGCCCACCTCGGCCATTTCGTTTTCCAATCTCTCGACGGTCTACACGAAAAGAAGAAGCTGTGATAAACGCGGCGGCCCGACACGTCACGGCCGACCTGGCTCGGCCGCTTCGGCGGTGATGAGGTGGGGAACGTCGGTCATCAGGCGGGCGAAGGTGGCGGCTTCGCAGCGCAGCTCACCGTCATCGCCGCTGATCTGGCGCGTGACGGCCTCGTAGCGGAGCAGATCCTCTGCCACCCGCGCGAGCCGGCCCAGACTGAAGAGCGCCAGGAGACGCCTGCTCTTCGCCCTCGAGTGGCTCTCTTCATCCGCCTCTCGGCTTGTTCCCTCTCCTTCACCATCGGCGCCATCGATCAAGGCCAGATGCACGCGAGTGAGATGCGCGACGAATCGACCA
Organism: Acanthamoeba polyphaga; assembly: GCA_001567625.1. NCBI lineage: Eukaryota > Discosea > Longamoebia > Acanthamoebidae > Acanthamoeba > Acanthamoeba polyphaga. The sequence goes on along the minus strand of LQHA01000027.1, from coordinate 18,306 downwards.
AAGTCAACGAGGTTCCACCCCGACAGTGTGCGAAGCATCAGCTGACACTGTTCGTCCCACCCTGTTGAGCACACAACGCGTGCGGGGTTCGTGGGCGCGTTGGGAAAGGAAGGCCATCAGTAACCCAGAGATGAATGTCTCGCACCTTCCGTGTCTTTGCAGTCATCCAACTCTTTCTGCACCGCATGGAAGTCCTTCGCGAGGGTGGCCCACAACAAGTCGACATTGCAGGCGTTGGCCCAGTTGTGGTTGATCGAGATCGTGTCTTTGTGCACACATAGGAACAGTGCGGGTTGGTTTAGCGAGCATCAAGTCGGAGATTAACCAACGAACGAGGATCGCCTTTACACGTTACCTTCTTCGTTCCACACTTGATGAAACCAGCCGCTGGACCGAACAAGAACTGAGGTCAGCGACGAGCGACCGCGACCGCGGGCTGCTGTGCAACAGTGCTTCGTACCTGGGGACAAAGATGGTCTCACCGGCCTCCTGGACGCACGAGATAGGGCGGGCCTGCTGGAAATGGGGGAACCTCCCCGCGTCCTGTACGGCGCATCCACGATCACCAAGGAGTTTTACACGTCAACCACGCATCGCGCCACGAACCGCGCAGGCCGCTGATACCTTTTGATCTTCTTCGATGTCGTACATAAGGTTGCCGAACTTGTCCTAGCGAGATGGATCCGGGGATGAGCGCATGAGTGCTGCACAATGTGTGGTGGTGTGATGCGGGGCCTACCTTGAGTAGGTGGCCCTGCTCGGGTGGAAAGAACACCCACCGCTTCCTTCCGCACACGTTTGCACTCCAACTGTACGACCCAAAAACGTCTGCGCAGACGTTTGTCAACGGAGAGTGATCATCAGAACTAAAGATACAAGACTCCCCACCGCGGACGATGATGGGGCAGGCACCTGAGTGTAGTGGCGTCCAGCTGCCCTTGGGACCCATGTACACGAATCGGTAGTCGTCGGCAATGTCGGTCCTGCACACCAGCCGCGCCGTTGGCATCTCAGGCGCAAACATACCGGCTGACGCGGCAGTGTGAAAGTCCATCGGTGCCGGGAGGTACCGAGAGTCCCAGTGGAGGTTCATCCAATCGTCGGAGAAGAAGAGCGGCAGCGTGTAGGCGATCTTTCCAGGGTTCTGCTTGACGTAGTGCCAGTCTGAGCGAACAGTTGTGCGAAGCGCGGGCGTAAGCATCTCATGGGCGCGCGATGGGGTGCGGTCGTTACCTTTATTGTAGAGAACGGCCTTCGCTTCTTCGATGTCCGCGGGGGACAACCCCGCACCCGTCTGTATTCGCGTCGATGAGAACACAAAGCGACTCGGCAGTGCTTGGGCGGTGGAGGTGGAGGTGTACCTTGCCCTCGTCTGCGCGCATAGCTCGGTGGCGGCACCAGTAGTCGATGTACTCGCTCATCGTCATCTGCCGACGTCGCTGATCTGAGAAGTCGCGCACACCGCACTCGGCCACGTTGAGCTGTGCACTCCCAAAGCTCTCCTATGCAGCGGCCGGTCAGCCAGCGGCGAGACCGAGCGGCCAGTGGGGAATGCTCATGGTGCCGACGCTGCCAGCTGAGGAGACCGAGATGGCCAACGCACCTTGAAGTAGTGGAAGTTGATCTGCCTCTGCGTTTCATCGGGTGCAGCGGCAACGGTCCAGTGCCGCAGCGCGGGCCAGTCTGTGCAAAGACCCTCAACAAGGACCGGTCTGCCAGACTGGGAATGAGTGATTCGCTCAGGGCCTTGCACTGCCCAACATCTAATCAGGCATGCAGTACTTGTTTGTGACGAGAAATTTGCTGAAGAAGTGTGAGTAGGTGGCGGATTCGGTCGAGATGCGCTCGATGCACGAAGCCGGAGTGCGCAGACTGTGTGGATCGGCGTTGAGTATGAAGCGCAACACCTCCTCATCCACGATTCGCTCCTCTCGTGGCTCCAACATGCGTAAAGAATCTTGTGTAATGGCAGAATCGTGCTGGAGAGATTTATTTTGTGACAGGAGAAGCAGAGGAGTGGCGTGGTCGAGCGATACGCATTGGAGAGCTTAGAAGCCAGGGAGAGTCGACTGGCTGAGGTTGTCCATGAGATCTAGAGCGGGAGGAGAGACACCAAATTGGTCTCAGGTGATGAAAATGAAGAAAAACAATTTGGGGGGGCTCGTACCCTGCAGAATCGCGCCGTTGTTGAGGATAAGGCCGCTCACCAACGCAACCGCGGAGAGGACGAACACAGTGTAGCGGAAGGTATCGTTTCTAGCCTTGCTGTCCGCCATTCTTTTATGTTTATTCTGATGAATCAAATTGGCTTGTCGTCTCGCTCACCACTTTTGTTGGGCTGACGCGGTCAGCGGCGAGTCAGCCGAACTTTGCCAGAAAGGAAACAACGCCGATAGAAAAGAAAAAGAAAAAGAAAAACCAAGAAACTGGGTGTTTGTCTGGCAATCTTCATCTCCCGGTGGCCGAAAGATTAGAGTTAGCGAGGATAGCCGAAGGCGGACAAGTGCTCGAGATGGAAGTAGTCACGATTCAGGAGGTGAGCGAAGAGTCTGCCCTCGATCACATCTCACGATTTTTGCAAGATGAGAACATGATGGCCCTTGTCAATCCGGACGTGACGGCCCAGCTCCAGCGAGTGCAAGAGGCCATGAAGAAGCGAGGCGTGATGCTGCGACCGGAGGACCTCGACGACGATGACGGCAGCACCATCGTTCCGGAGGCCGCCCCCACCACACCCAAGAAACAGACGACAGAAAAGGCAGACGCCACCCCGGAGAAGAAGGCGAAGAGCAACAAGAAGGAAAAACGAAAGTCGGGCAGCAGCAAGAGGAAGCTCATGGAGGAGGATTGAGGCCATCCCTTACTCCATCCATCTTCTTCAAATAAACACACAACTCGTAAATAATATTAATTTATTTTTTGAATTTGTGTTTTTGTGCAGAGCGGAAAGATTGTGTGTGTGAAGATTGAATTTATGGGTTGTGGGGCTTGGGGAGTTCCTTGATGGCACTCACCACCTTCTTGAGCTCTCCCTCCAGAGAGGAACCGGACTTCAAGCTAATCAACACGCAGCTGGTGGGCCTCTTGCAGCCGCTCGAAGCGCCGAGGTCCTCCTTGCTGGGCACGAAGACGTAAGGAATGTTGGCCTCCTCGCACAGCACGGGCACGTGGGTGATCACATCAATGGGCGAGATATCTCCCGCGATGACGGCCACACTAAAAGCAACAGGGCGGCTGTCAATGGGGTGCACTAAGGAGGGGGTGAATGATGATGATGGCCTCAAATCGTACCCCGTTTCCTTCTTCTTGACGGCCTTGATGACCTCCTTCACTCCTCGCCTCAGCCCCTTTTCCTTGGAGGCTGAATGACGGAAAATGGAGGCTGAATTAATGGCAGGACCTTCGGAGAAAGATCGAAATTATGCGCACGCACCCTTCTTGTTGAGCTTAAGGATCTTCTTGGTGAGCTTCTTGTCCGCCAGGGGCTCAGCGATGATGGCGGTGTGAGACGTCTTTTGCTTCTTCTTGGCGGGCTCGCTCATCTTCGTACGGGGAGTTGAAAATTGAATGGATCAGATGAAAATCGCGACCTCCGTCTTCACGCGCCTTGCTCCGCTGTGCCAACCTTTCCTGCTTTTCTCTCCGGCCTTTTGCCTGTCCGCTTTGTCGACAATAAAAGCGGACCAAGAAAAAGGCTTTTCTTCCTGCCGGGTCGTGGGCGCGAGTCCATCAGATCGTGATCCACGCGGCCACCAACAGCGCCAGGCTCAAGCAAGCGATGGCAATCCTGAACACGAGTTGAGCCTCTTGCTGCTTGGGCGACGGCGCTGTCCGCAAGAACTCGACCACGTCAGGCTTGCCGTGCGATTGAAGCGCGATCATGTGTGCGTTCCGGAGGTCTCCCCCGTAGTGCACAGCGATCCCTGCGTACAAGTGAGCGCCTCAGTGCAGTCCATCGCTGTTGGCAAGGGGTGATTGGGGAGCGCACCAGCATCAGCGCCGTACTGAACCAAGAGCCGGATCAGCTCCAGATTGCCACCGACAGCGGCGTCGTGGATGGGAGCCCACTCGCCAGGACCCTTGGTTGGCGGCACGCCATGCTTAAGGAGTTCGCCCACGGCGGGCGCGTTGCCCGCACGAACGGCCATGTCCAGGGCGGCCGTGGCCTTTTTCGCCAGGCCGGCCGGAGCGTCGGCGAGCAGCAGCTGAAGTGACGTCAGGTTTTTGACACTGGCCAGCTCGATGGCGGTCAGGAAGACGTCGTCCAGCAGCTTGGCGCTCTCGGCATCGCCATTGCCGAGCAGTTCGGCTGTCCACCCGCTGCGGGGCCGGAAGGGCCGCAACTTCTCGAGGAAGAGGCGTACCAGGCTCGGCACTCCCTTGGCGCTCGCCGCGATGAGGCAGCCCACGCAGTCACCCAGCTCCGCGCGAGCGCGGTGCTCCAGCAGCCACTGTACGGTCTCCTCGCTGCCACTCTCGACGGCAAAGCTCAGGGGCGTGTGCCAGTCCATGTGCATCGGCAGGCGAGAGCGGGTGGAGGCGCTCACGATGGGCGCCTGGCTCTTCTTGTTCGGGTCGGCGCTGAACTCCTCCACGAGCATCGCAACGACCTCCCGGCTGCCACACCGGCAAGCGACGTGCAGGACATTCATGGATCCGTCGATCTTGTTCACGTCCGTGCCCGCGCGTGTGAGCACCTCCCGCAGGAGCGTCACCGCGCCCCATCGGGCGCAGACCTCGACCCGCACGCTCAGCGGCGAGTGCTGCACTTTGGCCCACTCGCGCTTTCGGGCGAGGTAGAGTCGCTTCCACCCATCGGCCTCTTGGTGTTCGCCATCGTCTGCAAACGCCGAAGGGCGAGAAAGAGAAACGTGGTTGGAGGGGGGAGGGGCAAGGATGGCAAGAACGTGGGCACTGCACCTGTCTCTGGGTCGTTGGGCCTGCGCTGGCCATACGTTCGCCGCAACAGGGCTCGCCACAGGTGACAATCGCTGGCGATCGAGCTAATTGAACGAGCAATTAGAGCGAGGGACATAAGATCCTCGCCATCTAGGAAAGAAGCAATGTGATAGAGGGCGTCGTAGGGAAGAGAGCCCAAGTTAAACTCCTCTGCTCCCGTCATCTTTGCTGTGGGCTTGTGATGAGAAAGAAATTCTACCAAAGTAGTGCACTACAACAGGGGACGAGTATTGGTTCAGGCAATTTATTGCGGCTGAGAGCGATTGAACCTGGGTCGTGGGGGCGGGGACACTTAGTAGTCATCCTCATCACCGCCGCCGAAGAGGCCCATACCACCATCACCACCACCATCACCGAAGACATCATCGTCCTCTTCCTCCTCCTTCTTCTCCTCCTTAGCGGCAGCGGGGGCAGCAGCAGCGGCAGGGGCAGCGCCGGCGGCGGGGGCGGCACCACCAGCGGAGACGGTGGTCGAGGCGGAGACGATGTCGTCGAGCTTCTTGACATCAGTGACGGCCTTAGCGTAGAGCTTGGTGTAGAAAGCGGGCACATCAACACCAGCGGCGGAGAGCACGGTCTGGAGCTTGTCGGCCTGAAATTCATACGGAGATCGGACAGCTGTTAGATTCTGATGGAAAAAATTACGAAATGGGGGGCGACTTACATCAACGGAGACGCCGCCATCGTGCAGCAGCCACACGGCATAGGTGACCGCGAGGTCGGAAATCTCGCCCTTGCTCAGCTTGTCCATAGTGTTGTTGAGAGATTTGAAGTTTCGGAGGGGTCCGACTTAGCCTGAGGAACCACAAATGTTCGTTCACAACACAGTGGTGGAGAGTAAACACAGGAGGAAGGAAAAAAAGACTTCTTCCCGCCCCCTCCCCCCTTCCCGCGCCGCAAGGTGAGAAAATGTCGGGAAGTATGCATGCGCTGAATTCCTCGCTTTCCCCATTTTTCCCAGTATGGCGACAAGAAAATCAAAAGGAAAAACAACATTTTTTGGTTTTGTGTTTGCCGCGGACGAAAGGCGTGAGACGCCTACAACTTGGCGACCTTCTGCTGTCGGGCCTTCAGGAGGTCCTCTGCAGCGCGTTGGCCAGTTGCCATCGCGCCGTGGATCGTGGCCGCGGCGCTGAGGCTGGTGGCCTCGCCGCCAAAGAAGATGCTGCGGCCGATGGGCTACACAATCGCGGGAGGCAAAGTAAGATTTCACCGTGAGCTGAAACGACACCCCGAAGTGCAAGGGGAGAGTACCTTGGCCAAAGCCTCCCGACATCCGTTGCCTCCCACAGAGGGAGCCGAGTACGAACCTCGCACGTAGGGCTGCTTGGTCCAATCCTGGATCTGTGCGCGCAACGATTGAGTGAGGGCGGTGAGTTGACTGTGGACCAAAGGACGGCTCGTAGTCTGCCAAGGTACCATGAAATCCACAAAGGCATCAGTGGCCGGGCGCGGGTTGCTCTCCGTTCCGTACACGGCATCGAGCTGTTTAATGAACGAATCGGCAGCTTGCCTGGGCGGAAGAGCGGAGGCAGCTGCGGCCTGGTCACCTACAAGCCACCGAAACCGTGAGCACACGCCGAGCACGACAGACGCCAGGCGGCGGAGAAAGAAATCAAGAAGCGGGGGAAGAGGGTACCCGTGACAAAGCCGGTCACGATGGGAACGTCCTTGCCGTACGTCCAGAACTGAGGAACCTGGGAAGCGGAATCGAGGAATATTCTCAGCGTCAATTAATTGGAGGCCAGAGAGTAGCGAACACGCCAGTGTGATGACAGCGTACGAAAGTGTCAGCGCAGATCACGAGGTGGTGCTTCTCCTGCCAGAAGATCTTGTTGAACTTGGCAAAGATCTGGAAAAAGGGACGGCTCCTATCAGCTTCTGCAATTAGGCAAGGCAAGGCTCACGAGAGCGCACGCACCTTCATTCCGGCATCCATGCGCAATCCGGCGATGCCACGCAACTTGTCCTGGGGAAGCGAGGGGACGAACTGAATGTCGCCTTCCTGGAGCACCTTGAGCGAGACGGTGATGATCACTTGGCTTGCCAGCACAGTCTGCAAATCAGTGAAGACAAAGGTCATTAACAAGGTGGTGCACAGCGCTAAGCGCGTGCGAAAAGCATAGAGATTGTAGACGCACCTCTCCGCGGGTGTTGGTCACCTTGATGGCGTCTGGGTTGGTGTAATCGATCTTCTTCACGGGCCAGTTGAGGTGGATCTTCAGGTCCTTCTGCAAGCGCTGGATCACGGGAGCGTACGACTGCTTCACCTATTTGGTCCGCCCCGGTTGGTTTTTCTTGGGGTCAGGCGTCTGCGGGACACAGCGCATGGTCAGACGACACGTGGCGGCGATACCTGCAGATTGCCCTCTCCCTCTTCCTCATTGGCGGCGGCCTGCTCAACGGCAAACTGCACGGCGCTGAGCTTGTCCACAGTGGTGCCCCACGTCTGCCAGCCAGAGAGAGAGAGAGAGAGATTAACATCAGCGAGCCAGACCAGTGCAGTGATCAGTGGCGCGAGGATCCGGTAGAGAAAACGGGGTCATTACCTTGGCGTAGAGGGCGTCGGCAACGCCGAGCATGCGGTAGGGCAGCCCGTGATCGACCAACCACTGCAGTCGGGACACAGGTGAGTGAAGTAAACGATGGCCCCTTCCTGATGCGCACGAACACCTAGATGTGAGGGCGCTTACCTGCATGAACGAGACATCGCCCTTGGGGGGATTCTCCTCGAGCTCTCCGATGAGCTTGTAGAGGTGCTTGAGGTCAGCGTCGTCACTGTGCAGGCCGAACAACTTGCGTTCCCGACCTTTGAGCGACGAGTGATGTTAGAGGCATACGCCGGAACGAGAGGTCCGCGCAGAAGCGCGACCAAGACGGGGCAGCGTACCCAGGTAGAAGTACTCGTACTCGGGGCGCGAGGTGTTCACCTGGAAGACGCTGAAGACGTCGGCGGTGTCAAGGCCGAGCTCACGCACCATCTTGCCCAGCATGTTGTTCTCTCCGTGCACCAGCTCGCCGCCTGCGACGCGGCCAACTTCGTCAGACCCCGCTGTGCGCTTGCACTGCCAGAGCAGTGCGTGCACGTACCGATTTCGATGGGCCTGCCGTTGCCGCTGAACTTCCAGTCCTGTCGTGTGCAAAAAGAATTTATGGATTCTATTTTTCTTAATGTTCTATTATTATTATTTTATTATTTTATTATTAATAATAAAACAAATATTGTACTCAGTTATTTGTTTTATGCGTGGAATAGTATTTAATTTTCTAAGAATATAATAAAATAATCAATAAAGTGCTTAGGAGGGAACGGACCTGCTTCACCCGGCCTCCGACGTAGTCGGCAGCCTCCACGAGCTCCACGGGAACGTTGTGCTCCTTCTGAAGGACGTGGGCAGCATACAGGCCTGCAACAAACCGCCACGGTGAGCGTGTCGATTTGTTTGTGTGGCAAACAAATCCACAAATGCAAAATCATAAAAGGCCTCCGGCAGATGCACCTGCAGCGCCGGCACCGACTATAACAACGGGATGCTGCATCGTGGAGAAGCTTGTCGCGGGCGTGTGAAACGGAGAAGAACAAAGGCCCAAGCCCGTCGTTATTGCCCCAGCTGCTCCGGCAGTGGGCAACTGGCCCTGGATTTCTCGGGGAATGTGAGGAATCGAGGAATTATTTTTGGGGTATTTGTTGTCTTTTCCTTTTTTCCTAATCTGTCTTGCTCGGTAGGTTCGAGCTCGTAACCAGACGACACCCCTTGCGCCCAAGGCAGCCTTGGTCTGTGAGCGAGCTAGAGGGAGTGCCCCGCCGCCAGCCCCCACAGTTCAGAACCTCTGTTCGTCGGTCGGCAGATGGAGAGGCCGCGCTACAACGTCCACCTGCGGACGTCGGGGGGACATTGCTGTGGGGGAAGACGTCGCTGATGCTTCGGTGGTTTCAGGACACCTTCTCATCGGTCGAGTTGGTGACGATCGGTGGCGATATGCACTCCAAGATCGTCGACATCCGCGACATGAAGGTCAAGGTAGAGATGATCGACACCGGAGGACAGGAGAAGTTCAGGTAGCTTACACCCCCCCCCAACGACAATCAAAAGATCAAGGCGAGTGAGATGAACTCCGCCTCCTGAGGATATGTTCTCAATCCGTTCGCCTTTCATTGCCACAGACAGATCACAAGCAGCTTCTACAGAAAGACGCATGGCTTGATGCTGGTGTACGACGTCTGCAGCCGAGCGTCATTTGACGCCATTCGAACCTCGTGGTTTAAAGAGGTAACGCTTGCTTTACCACAGTGCATGCAACGCAAGTAGAAACTCGGCGCAACCAACACTGTTTCGCGTGCAGGCCGAGCGATACATGTCGGGGGATATCAAAGTGATGATGCTCGTGGGCAACAAGGAGGATAAGGTTGCAGAGCGCGCGGTGAGCACAGATGAGGGAAAGCAGCTAGCTGCTGATCTGGGCATCGACCACTTCCTGGAGACCTCGTGCAGCGAGGCGGTCAACGTGGAAGAGGCCTTTGACCTCATGATCGGGTCCGTGGTCGAGAAGATGGAAGCGAAGAAGGGGCCCAGCACGGTTTCCACACGAGACACGATCAGCATTGGCGAGGAGCCCGAGAAGAAGAAGAAGGGTTGCGTTTTGTGGTGAGATGCATTCACGGGGCGAAATGGAAGTGGTACATATGGGCGTGGTGACAAGACTCTCTGCAACAGATCATACACTCGGGAGGTGAGGGCAGCTTCTTGTTGAGGTGGCCGGGATACTCCGCACCTCTCCCATAATTGCCGCTGGGCGGAGACGACACAAATGGCTGAGCGGTGGAATTAAAAAAGTTTATCTAAACCATCGACGGCAATGCTTACTGCTGCAGCCCCACCCATGGCCGTGGTAGTCAGTTTGCTGTTGTAGAGAGAGCTTCACAGGACGTAAAACCTTCGCACTAATTCACCACCTGAGGTGCGTTGACCTTAAACCTGGAACATCCCCCTCTCCTCCGCCACACAACCAACAAAAGCAAAGAAGAAGAAGAAGAACACCAAAGGGAGCTGCACGTGTGGCAGGTCTGGAAGCGGGGGGAAAGATGGTTGCCTGCAACGAACTGCCCCACCGGAGAGGGAGAATAACAGCCGGTGGGGACATTTTCGGTGCAAAGCGTTCCACGAGGGAGACCCAATCATTCCCGTAGTCCCGTATTGCCCTTTCGGTATTCGGCTGCACGTGCGCCAGCTCGCTGGTGTCAAAGAAGCGCCGCGCGAACTGAGACCGGCCTTGATTTCGTGGGCGAACGCTAATTCAATCAACCACGCAGCCACACAACGAGCCGAAGAAGAGGCCAAGTAGCCAAACGTTCAGCGCAAATCGTGCATTCACATACGCGCCACCATCGTTCAACCGCACCGAAAGCAAGAATCTCGTAGACGCAACAGCTTGAACACGCTACAAAATGTCGTTGGACCTCGATTTGAAGCTCGACTTCGTAAAGGTGAGACTTGCAGGGGACCATGGCATCGGCAAAACATCCCTCATGACGCGATTCCTCGGTACGGGTCCCTCTTCTTCACAGATTTTGTAGAGCACTAAAATCGCCAGACCGTTAATCTCTCCACCGATTTTTGATTTCCTTAGACGACAGCTTCCAGCCTTCGCAAGTGACAATCGATCAGGAGGTGAAGTTCAAAACGTGCACCGCACTGGGGGAGACGTTCAAAGTACAGCTCATCGACACAGCCGGCCAAGAGCGATTCAGGTTCGGCTCTCTGCCTGCCGGTCAAAGTAGTTGTTGGGCGGCCTTGCTGACGGCATTGTTGGTGTGCGGCTCGCCACCGGCGGACAACAGGACGGTGACAAGCAGCTACTACCGAGGCGCCAACGGCGTTCTGCTCACGTTCGACATCACATCAAAGGACTCCTTCGACGACCTGCAGGAATGGTTGGCCGAGGTACCGCTCCCGCACCACCTTCCCGCTCCTTGTCGCTGGGTTCGCGTCGCGCCCGCAGGTCTTCAGTGATGGACCCCTCTGTTTGGGCTGTGCGGGGCACGGCACGAGCTGCTCGTTCCGGCCGTTGGTGTGCGGGGTTTTGCTTACGCGTCCTGGCGTGATAGGTGGACCGCTACACGGTGGGGGGTGTCGTCAAAGTGGTTGTGGGCACCAAGAGTGACTTGGCGGACCAGCGGTATGTGTGGCCACTTACTACTCTCCTCCCTCTGCCGCTAGTCGCTAGCTTGCGCTTGGCACCTCACGAGGGTGGTGTGTGTGTGTGTGTGTGTGTGCAGGGCCGTGAGCACGGAAGAGGCCAAAGCGTATGCCGAGAAGCTGGGCGCGAGCTACGTGGAGACGTCGGCCAAGGAGGGGAAGGGCGTGCAGGAGGCGTTCGACCTCCTCCTCACACAGATCGTCGAGAAGGTCCCAGAGGCCGGCCGAGGCACCGCGGGCGCGGCGGGCAAGGGGAAGACCGGCAAGTCGAGTTCGTCATCAAGGAAGGGCGTGGTCGACCTCAACGACGATGGAGAGAAGAAGAAAAAGAAGAAGGGCTGCACCCTCTTCTAGCCCTCCTCTCTTCACCAAGAGATGACGCAGAAGAAGACGAAGAAGAAGGGAAAAGGGAACAGCGAGACGGGGCGAAGCCACAGTGTCGACAACAATTTTGTACCAATTCAAATAACAACAAAAAGAGAAAAGATAAAAACAAACAATCGAACAAACGCCAACTCAAGAAGATGGAAGCCAAGCCCCAAGAGACTGAAGTGGTGGGCGACAGCGCGGAGGTGACCCAGCTGAAGAGCCTCATTCGATCGGTGCCCGATTTCCCGAGCCCCGGCATCTTGTTCAGGGACATCACGCCCCTACTTGGAGATGCGGCTGGCCTGCGCGCGACCTTCAAGCTCATGGCCGACCAGCTGCGAAGCGCCGGCCTCGCAGATAAGATCGATCTCATCGCCGGCATGGAGGCGCGTGGATTTCTGGTCGGGGTGGGCCTGGCCCTTGAGCTCAACGTGGGCTTTGTCATGCTCCGCAAGCCCAACAAGCTGCCCGGCGACCGCCACATCGTGTCGTACGGCAAGGAGTACGGCAAGGACGTGCTCGAGATCCCCGTCAGCGCTGTCAAGGCGGGTCAGCGCGTAGTCGTTACCGACGGTACTGCCCAAGCTCCTGTAGGCGCTTTCCTTGTCGACCCCTTCGTCACGTTTGACCCTCTTCTTCTTCTTCTTTACGACCGCACTTGTAGACCTCATCGCCACGGGCGGCACCGCGCTCGCGGCTTGCCAGCTGGTGGAGAAGGCCGGAGGCGTGGTGGCCGCCACCTCGTTCGTCATCTCGCTCGACGACCTCCCGGGCAAGGCCAAGCTCGCCGCCGCCGGCTACCCCGTCCTCTCCCTCCTCAACTACGCCTAAGGCCCGGGCAACCGCCATTACGCCATGATCTGGCCGCACGCGCGTGCTGTGGTGAGATTGTACTGCCGCTCGCTTTGTATTGCACGAAATGAGACGATACTCTAGAAGCGCGGGTGGAAGGGAGGCTGGAGGGTGAGGATGTGCTGGTAGGCGAGGGTCGGGAAGAAGTCGTAGAAGGTGGCGGGCGCGGCCACGATGACCTTGGCGAAGATGTCGTGGGCCAGCGCGAGGCTGTCGGCCGCGCCCGAGGGCGTCTTGGAGGCCGGGGTGGAGCCGCGGAGGGCGTCCGTCTCCTCCTTCAAGATCTTCAGCGCCAGCGGGATCGTCACCTGCGTCCCATCGGTCGTCTTCACGCCGTGGCGGATCCACTGCGCGACCTGCGATCGGCCGATTTCGGCGGTGGCCAAGTCCTCCATGAGGTTGTTGATCGGCACGCAGCCGCGGCCGGAGAGCCAGGCGCGCAGGTACACCAGGCACACGCGCACGTTGTCCCGCAGGCCGTTCTTTCGAAGCACAGAAGCGCACAGAGGGAGCCCAGGGTCAGTGGTGGCACGGACATTAGGTTGAGTGGTGTGAACTATGTGGAGGGTACCAGGGTGATGTCGCCCTTGGGGAACTTGAGAAGATCGTCGGCGGTCACGCGCACGTCGTCTCTCCTCACGTGGATCTGGTTGGGGGTCTTCATGTGCTGCAGAGTGCCATGTGATCAAAGAGAGTGCGGTGAGCACTCCAACCAACTGTCGTGTTGCGGTGTGCGTACCTCGTTGAAGATCTCCATGGCGATCGGGATGAGGTCGGGGTGGGCCACCCAGGTGCCGTCGTGTCCGGCCTTCACCTCCCTCAGCTTGTCATCACGAACCTGCACCCAGCAGCGTGAGCGCCAACAACAAGAAGAGAAAATAGAAAAGCAAAGAAGAGAAAAGGGAGATGAAGCCCCACCTTGGCGAGGGCAGCCTGGTTGGCGGCGTTGTCGTTTCTGATGGGGATCTGCGCAGCCATGCCACCCATGGCGAAGATGCCTCGCCTGTGGCAGGTCTTGATCAGAAGGTCGACGTAGGACGCCATCATGTGCGAACGCATCGTGCACAGAGCGCGGTCGGGGAACACAGCATCCCTACCGAGCACACGCACACGCGCACCCATTCGTGATCTATTTAGCAAACGCTCACTCCGGCCTTAGGGTTGGGGGGTGGCGACGTACTTGTGGTTGATGAACTTCTTGATGGTGGAGAAAATGTAGTCCCAGCGGCCGCAGTTGAGGCCGGCGCTGTGGTCGCGGAGCTCGTAGAGGATCTCGTCCATCTCAAACGCGGCCAGGATAGTCTCTGTAATAAGAATTGATGTAAAGTTATTACTTTATATTGCATTATTTGTTATGATTAAATAATCGCTGGTGAGTCGAGCTCGCGGCTCGAGGGGAGAAGGAGGCCCCGACGTACCGATGAGCACGGTGGCCTTGATGGAGCCGTGGGGGATGTCCAGGCGCTGCTCGGCGTAGCGGAAGGCGTCGGCCCACAGGCGCGCCTCCAGGTGGCTCTCCATCTTGGGCAGGTAGAAGTACGGACCCGAGCCGCGGCTCAGCAGCGCGCGGCCGTTGTGGAAAATGTAGAGGCCAAAATCGAACAGCGAACCCGACACTGTGACCGCACGCGGCGCATCGGATAAGGGGGCGCGTCAGTTTCTTCGCCAGTCGGTGCATCCAGAAGTTCACAGGGGGGTGGGGCATACCGGGCTTGCCGTGGACGAGAACGTGGGCCTCATCGAGGTGCCAGCCGCGAGGGCGGACCATGAGGGTGGCGGTCTGGTTCTTGAGCTTGTACTCGCGCTCGCCGACCTTCATGCTAATCGTCCTACGGATGGCGTCGCTACACATACGCACACGCACACACATCAACGGTTAGTCTCTGATGGTCCTGTGCAGGGGCTGCGCGAGAGCGGGTTACTAGAGGTTGATCTGGCCGGTGATGCCGTTCTCCCAGGTGGGCGTAGAGGCTGTTGTGTGGGTGCGTGGCGAGTTAGGGTTCCGGGTGGCGCAAGGGCGTGTGGAGGCGCGTACAGTCCTCAAAGTCAGCCATGAAGACCTTGGCACCCGAGTTGAGCGCGTTGATGATCATCTTGCGGTCGACCGGACCGGTGATCTCCACGCGCCTATCCTTCAGATCTTCCGGGATGCTGCCACACCTCCATTCCGACTGGAATCACATGCGACCACGGCGTCAGGATTTTTGTTTTGATTTATTCTTTATAATCGAAATGCAGAGCAACCAAAGATTGGTAATGGGTTGTGGTGTGTACCTCTCTGATGTGTCGGGTCTCGTGGAGGAAATCGGGCATCTCGCCGGCATCGATCCTCGACTGACGCTCATCGCGGGCAGCAAGAAGGGCCCGACGGCGAGCATCGAAACGCTTGTGCAGCTCGGCAACGAAGGCGAGGGCATCAACGGTAAGGACCTGCTCGTACCCCTTCTCGATCGGGCCGAGAATCTCGATGCCGTGCCTAACCAGGAGGGTGGTGCGCTGCTCGTTGTTCATCTTGTCGTCTGCTTGAAAACTACTGCCCTCTTTTTCTTTTTCATTTTATTTGTTTGCTCTGATCCCGGCCCATCGCAGTCGACCGGCAAACGGCGAACAACGCAAGAGCATCGATGATCGTCTTCCCGAGGATCATGGACCATGATGGTGTTACAAGTTGAAGGAGTTGGAGAAGCTGGAGGCAGCGGCGGTGAAGCTCTTGAGGTTCTCCTCGCACTTGGCCAGCCGAGTCTTGAGCCCGGCGAGCTCCTGAGTGAGTCGCTCTCGGATCGGGTGCACCTCAAAGATCTCCTCCATCTGCGCATCGGAGAGGCACGAGAAGTGCGACTGCAGCTCGGACGGCAGCTCCGTCTCCCTGGTCATGTGTCGGGGGAGGAAGGTGAGTCTCGACACTTCGGTGACAGGGGGGAGGGGGGTGGCAAGGTAGGTACATGGGGACGAGGAAGAAGTGGTGGCACTTGAGGGCCACGTTGTGGGCGATGCGGGTGCGCATGTCTTCCCAGAGGGAGTCGGCAAGCCTGGCCACGCTCTCCTGTCCTCTCGAGGTGTAGTCATCGGGCAGGCTCTCGAAACTATGACAAGCAATCACAAGTCAGCGCATGTGGTGGTTGATTGCGGGGAGGGAGGGCTGCATGTGGTTCGTTCGTACTTGGTGATCTCCCAATAGATCAGGCGGGTGCA
Organism: Acanthamoeba polyphaga; assembly: GCA_001567625.1. Lineage (NCBI taxonomy): Eukaryota > Discosea > Longamoebia > Acanthamoebidae > Acanthamoeba > Acanthamoeba polyphaga. Next base: position 2,737 of record LQHA01000027.1, on the reverse strand, counting down.
GTAGAACTCGTCCATGCTCCTCTCCTGACTGTACTGCGCTCGCCTTTCCACGAACTGCTCGTACAGCTCCAGGACCTTCTTCTTGAAGTAGGGGAAGCTCTCCACCTTGTCGAGCAGACCTCCGGCCTGCAATGCGGAGTGGCAGGTGTCAGTTGAACAACTACAGTAAGCTCCCCCCCCCACCAACTCTACACGAACCGCAACGTCGATGTATTCGATCTCGTCGATGGATGAGGTGTGGCCAGCCCGGGAGGCCTTCCTCTTGTTCTCGACCATGTTCTCGGCCACGCGTCCCAGATGCTGGAAGATGTGCACCGCTCGCTTGCTCAATTGCTGGATGAGCGGATAGAACTCCTGTACACACGTGCGGCGTGGGGTAAGCAGCCGGTTAAGGTAAGTGCTCTCCTATGCGCGAGCCGCACCTGCTGGGAGTGTCTCTGGGCCGCGTCCGACGCCGCCCACGCCAACTGGTCCATCGAAGTACCGTTTCGCCTTTCGGCGTTGGCCAGCTCATCAGACGTGGCCTTCACACTTGCCGTGTGCTCGACAACCTATGACAAAAAGATTGTTTGCATGGTATTGGCTTGGGGGGGGGGGGAAGACGGTGGTGCGCGACCGTACCATCTTGAATTCGGACAAGAGGCGTTCGAACTGCTGGCCGCCATAGAGCTTGATGTCGAGGTAAGGCAGCTTCCACTTCCTCTTGACCTTGATCAGGTCCTTCTTGGCGTCGATCCACTCGCCCAGCAGCTGCCTCTCCTCCTCCGAGGTCGAGCCGTAGAGAGAGGGCATACCCTCGCTGGTGCCCTCGATCAAGCGGGACACCGCGTGCAGGAACTCCATGAGATAGGTGGCGGCGATGCTGCGCAGGTTGTGCAGCTTCAAGTCGTCCAGCTCCCTGGCCGCTCGCTCCATCTTCTTGTTCATCTCACTACCAAACAGCACCGCCAGATCAGCTCAAGTCCACTTGATGGCAGCAGAACAGAGGTTACCTCTTCTCCGAGTTCATGCAGGTGAGCAGCTTGGGGATGTTGTCGTAGTACAGCTTCCAGGTCTTCTCGAGGATGTACTTCTTGAGGGAGTGAACCTCGAGCCATTGCGAGTAGTTTTTGTCGTACTTGAGCTGCTCCAACAAGTTCATGTCTCGCTGGGCCGCAAGCTTCACCTTTGTCGCATACTCAGCCTGGTCATGGTTCGAACCATACGATCAGTTTGAACACCACACGCATCATCAATCCATGCCGCGTGGATAAGTACCCTGTCAGGAATGAGCTTGGCTCGCAGCGAAGCGGAGAACACGGAAACGAAGAAGGCTCCGTTGATCGGGGCACCTGTGGGATTGACACCGGCAGGAGAATGCATTCAGCTAGCTTGCCAAGAATAGAGAGACCGCCGCATGTCCGTACCAGCGAAGTAGTCGTTGAGGTCCTTGGTGGTGGCCATGTTTCGGAGGGTGTTGTGGAAGAACTTGGTGTAGACGAATATCGTCCTGCTTCTTCTCGGGTCAACCCTCGTCACCCAGTCCACCATTTGCACATCCTCCCTGATGATGACGATGGGGACGAACGACTGTAAGCGCCAACCGACACGCGCGTACATCAATCGGCCAGGTACAGAAAGGCACCATTTCTGAGATTGCTCCACGGCAACGATCAGCCGATGCGGCGGGGTAATCAACTCCACTGCCGTATTGTCAAGCTTGGCCCTTTGGCGGTCGGCGAGCGTGTCGATGTCGCTCGACCGCGAGTAGGTGGCCGAGCCTGGTGAGAGGGGTGCAGAGCGATTAGTTTAATGGATGTGAGGGCATGCGTGTGGAGGCGGGCAGTACCGACACTGGTGTCGGGGGTCGATACGACGTTTTCCATCATCAAGCCTACGAGTCATGCACGTCAGTCACCCAAGTTGTCGCTGGACAACTGCAGAGACAGGAGTGGTGAATGGCGGCATACCGGGCGTGTCGATGAGTGTGAGGTTCCAGGTGTGGCGCCACTCGTAGATGACACGAATCGGAGCGGAGCCGCTGAGCGCGTTCCTCTTCTCAAGCTCCGCTGGCAGCTCCTCGATATTGATCACTCTATGAATTGGTTGTGTGTCACGGTGAACAGAGTGCCCCACCGTGGGGTGCGGTATCTATGAGAAAGAGAGCGTACTTGTCCCGAGAAAGCTCCCCCTTGGCCTTGGCCTGTTCTCGCTTGATGGTGACGCGCGGTTCCTCGCAGCTCAGATTGTTAAGCATGTGAATGAACAGAGGCCTCCTGCTGGTGCCCTCGTTACTCGCCTCCTCTCGCACCACCGACACTACACATCGTGGCGAGAGTTAGGCTAACGCTAGTCACTCTTCACCACAGCGAGGGCGAACACACAAAAGGAAACGCACCAGGGTGGCCGAGAATGCTCTCAATGAGAGTGGTCTTGCCGCTTCCACGAGGTCCAACAAAGACCACCTCGGCCTCCTCCCACGACGTGTACATCCTGCATACGAAGGGGGGGGGTAAATAGGTAAAAAGAGACAAAGACAGGGATGATGATGAATGAAAGGGGTCGGTGTGAAGTGGGGGGGGGGCGGAAGTGTACGTAGAGGCAAACTCAGAGATCTTCTGGTAGGCTTCGTAGACGGGGAAGGGGACCTTGAGGTCTGTCTTCTTGGCGTAGGTCGGATTGAGGCGCATGGCCTCGAGCTCTTCATCCTCGAGCTTCTCCTGCGAGAGCTTGAGGGAGGGCACGCCCCTCCCGCCTC
>LQHA01000026.1:0-28160 GCA_001567625.1 Acanthamoeba polyphaga | reverse complement strand
ACACGCACCACACGCACCACACGACACGACCAACGACACGACCAACGACACGCACGCAGGATTCTGACGCGCTATGGAAGACGCTGGTGCTGACCAGCAGGCGGTGGCTGCGGCACGGCCGAGCGTCGGCGTTGGTGCCGCCGCCCCGCACCTCTTGGAAGCAGTACTACCGCATGCGCTGCCATTTGGGTGCGTGCACTCCCTGCATTCTTCTTCGGTTCTCATTCAGCAGACTGACACACGACGCGACGCACGTCACGACACACGCGACCCAGAACGCAACTGGAGGGTCGGCACGATGCTGGTGAAGACCATCCCGCTCAGCTCGACGGTCAGAAGCTTCGATTACCGGCCGGGCGGCACCCTCACCTCACTCAGCCACGTTACGTTCACTCCTGTTTCTTGCGTTCGTGTGTGGTGTGTGGTGTGTTGCGTGCGGCGTGCGTCGCGTCTTTTGTTCACGTGCGTCAACACTGTTATGGTGTGCAGGCGGGCATTCACTTTTACGACGTGGTCTCGGGGGCCAGCCAGGGCAAGATCAGCCTGCCCTTCAGCCCCATGTGCCACCAGCAGTTCGACCCGTTCCTCCTCGTGGGCGGCACCGGAAGCAAGCTGCACCTGTACCATGGTATCATTGACGTGTGTGTGCGCGCGCGCGTGTGTGCGTGTGCGTGTGTGCGTGTGTGCGTTTTGGGCGTTAGCTGCGATTGCACGCGAAGAGGCGCGGAACTCACTGGTCGACTGTGGGCAGACGACGGTCGGTTGTTGGCGGTCTACCCGCACGCGGGACGCATCGACGAGGCAGCAGAACCCGAGACCGTCTTCAGTGTGGCCTGTAACGCCGCCCTGGGCAAGTTTGTCTCCGCCACCGCCTCCACCGCGGTTCGCTCCCCCCCCCCAAAACGGAGCACGCCAGCGCATGCACCAGGAGCCAGAGGTCTTACGGCGGCGTTTGGCTTCACCAGCTTTTGTGGGATTTGACGAGCACACAACCGCTGTGGACACTGCCCGAGGCGACCAAAACCACAGTACTGCACGTACGTGCGACCTCTTCTATTACTTCTTCTTCTTCTTCTTCTTCCCTTTGGCGGTGCTAACGCCGCCACGCCTGTGCTGCCAGTACGACAATCAAAAGATTCTCACCGGCTCTCAGGGCGTTACCGTTTACGACGCCAAGAGCGGTACGACCTTCCATCTACGCAATCTACTCACCACGCACGCCGACATCACCCATCACCCATCACCCACTTCCCATTATCCCAGGAGTCAAAGTGTGCGCTCTTCCGCTGGCTGAGCCAACAGTCTCCCTGGCGTGCCTGAACAGCTTCTACATACTCGTCTCCACCGCACACGGATCGGCCTTGTGGGACCTGCGCATGCCACAGTCCTATGTACCCACGCCCCTCTGTCCCTGCTCCCCTGTGATGTTGGCTGACGCGTCAGCGTGTGCGGCCACATCGTTTGGGGTGCAGCTGCCACTCTACTTGTATGGGCACTGCTGCGCACAGCCCGAGCTGGAGCGAGTCGTCTACGCCAGCGATGACTGGCTCTGTCTGAGCTCCTACGACACCCTGCTCTCCACCACCGGTACGCACAGCACGCTGTGTGCGTCGCGCGCGTTCTGCTGCCGCCGCCACTCACAGGTCGCTCCCGCGGCGGCGCAGGTGTGTCGGCCCAAGATTGCTTGACGTTGTGGCAGGTGCGCGTGCCGGGCATGGTCGGGCTGGGCACCAAGCAAGTGCGGATGGACCAGGACCGCATCGTCGTGGGTCGTGGCCAGGCCATCCACATCAGCTCCTTCGTTCACGACCTTTCGCCCAAACAGCTCGCCTGAAGCTTCGTTCGTGTTGTTCTAGCTGGCTAGCCTTTGAGGTTGAACCTGGTGGCGGCCTTCTTCCTCCTCTTCTTCTCCTTGTAGGCCTTCCAAAACTCGGGCGTGGGCTTCTTGCTGCCCTTCTTCTTGCCGCCCTCCTCGCCGGGGTCATCGCCTCCTTCCTCCATCATGGCCATTGGCATCATCTCCGCCCCGCCCATGCTCATGTAGTAGGCCGCCCACTACACCAACCCCACGAAATGAGCGCGCGCAAGGGCGATGATGAGAATGGGGGTGGTCCGCGCGTACCTGGGCGTACTGCGCCTGGTACTGCTCCCAGGCGGCCGGGTCGGTTGCGTAGCCGCTGTAGCCGCTGTAGTACCCGGCGTACGCCGAGTAGTCGTAGCCGTGGGCCTCCTGCGCCATCACTGGTTGGGTACCGTACTCCCTGCCGTAACACACCCTCAGCAATTCCCAATCGCACGCGCAACGCGCAACACACGACACACGACACAACACACAGCACACAACACACAACACACAGCACACAGCACACAGCACACAACACACAACACACAACATAGATTGGTTGGAGATATATACCCATTGGTTAGTTCCTCGTGGTCGCCTGGCTGTTTACTCTGTTTGTCCTGTTGGTGTTGCTTGAGGTAGAGCTCCAGGATCTCCTCCTCCTTGGACTTGACCACCACCTCTCCTTCCTCTGCTTTCTCCTTTTCGCTTGAGCTAGACGGCTTGGTGATGTTTTTGTCGTTCCCTCCCGTCTTATCGCTTTCGCCCGCCGAGACGTTGATCTGCCCCAGCGGCGCTCCTCGGCCTTGGGTCGCAGACGCCATGTCCTGCTGGGACTGCGCTTCCAGCTTGGCCTGGGCACGTTGGCAGAGCCCACAGCAAAATGAGTTCAGCTGAACATGAAGAGGGAGGAGGAGGAGAAGGTTGGGTACCCGCAGAGCGGCCTGGAAATCCACAAAGGGTTCGTTCTCACCAGGCCTCGTTCTCTCCTTCAAGGTGCTGTTGCCATCTTCAGACTTGCGCCTCTTCGCCCGCTTCTCCTCTTTGGCATGCCTCCTCGAGCTTTTGTGTCGTCTCTCCGATCTTCTCTTCTCTCGGTCCCTGCTGCGACTGCGACGACTGCGGCTCCGGCTCCGGCTTCTGCTTCGACTTTTGCTTCGCTTGCGCGGGCTGTGGCTGCGCCGCTTCTTCGTGCTCTTGCGCGAATCAAGCTTGAGCCTCTGCCGGTCCAGCTCGTCCAGCTTTTCCTTCTTCGCCTTGGCTTCTTCCTCAATGATCCTGGTGAAGATACCACACTCGGGGTAAGTACAAATACCAGGCCTTCGCTTCGTAGCCCACATACCAACCCAGGCCTTTACGGTGAAGGCGAAGACAAAACTACTACTGGAGCGACCTGATCGCGATCAAAGTGTATCGAGACACAGTACCTCTTGAGCTCCAGGTTGTTCAGTTCCCACGGCGGTACCTCCTCGGTGGGCTGGCACATCTGCCATACGCCACCGCACTCGCTGCCGACCTTCTTGAACTGATCGCCGCTGTGTCCGAGTGTGGGAGTTGATGTGGTAAGCAACTGGGTGAGGGCGAGCGGACGTTGACTGACTTACCCTTGCAGAGTGAAGCTGATGGTGCGCTTCCAGTCGTAGCCGACGCCGGCGACATCGGTGATGCGGTGTTCGATGAAGTGTAGGATGGCTTTGAGGCTGGCCTGACCGCCCGAGTTCACGATCGCCGCCTCGATCCGCTCTGCCCAGGAGACGCCCGTGCACTTCTTCTTCGCCGTCTTCTCCTTCGTGTGGCCAGCTGTCGACGACACCGCTCCTTCAAACAGATGTGGCGTACCCATAACGAGCTTGAACCCATCATGAACCTGTCCCTCAGTCATGGCACTACTCGTTTCTGCAAGTTGATGTGGTTGATGTAGCGGATGTCAGGTTTGTACACTTTCTACAAAAGGCGACGAAGAGACGAGGAATGGGGAGAGAACAGGAGGTACCTGGAGGGGCATACGACAACGCGGCTTGCTTCTCCAGAAAGCTGAACAGCGACTCGACCCCAGCAGCTCCTGTCTGCGCGGGGCTCTCCATCTGCTGCCACGCGCGTATAGCGCAGCAGTGAACTCGCCCTCGTACGGCGTAGCAGCTACTAAGCCAGCAGCCGTAATACTTGAACCACACCTCGCCACGCGCCTCCTGTCCCTCTCCTCCTTCCGCTCTTGCTGCGCTCTTGCTCCTTCTACGTCCTGGATCGGTCAGTCTGGCTTTCCTTGTTGGGCCTGTGCTGACGTCAGCCCTCCACAATTCGTGCAGCCTTGCGACTCAACGAGTAGAATTCCATCAAAACGCGAATCGGGGAGGAGATCGACACCTGATTTTGAACGTAGAGGTGAGGGGAGGCCCAGTCGCAGGCCAGCTCGTGCATCGGATGAAGGGAAATCGCGCGACGTACAGCTTGGAGGACTTCGAAGCGGACGGGGGTCCGATTTCGTCAGATGAAGATGAGAGAGGAACTGAGGGCGGTGCAGTGGTCCAAGCGGGGCGTACCTCATGCTGCGGTCTGACGGCGTACCAAGGTTTCGTCCTCTTCGCCTCCTGGCTTGGTACGCGTTCCTTCCTCCTCAAGACCAGTCAGATCAGTTCATTCTTTCATTTCCTAAAGTTCCCACATTTTGCCACTACTGCTCTTCTTCTCATTTGTGCAGGATGGGGTTTCGATGTATTCGATGGTACGCTCCTCCTCTTCGCCTTTCTCGATTTCTCAGATTATTTAATATTACATTTTAAATAAACTAATAATATTAAAATTATTATCTCAACCCAAACAGGCCTGTTGTTCAATTTCGCTGCGCCTGTCTGCATCCCCTATCTGCTGGGCGTTGATCCCAACGCCGAGGTACCTCGCCAAGCCCAGCGCACACAGCGATCATGCCGCCACCTTTGGCTGACTGCCCGATCTGTGCACGCAAGTTGGATCAGAGCACGCGAGAGGCCATCACATTCTGGACGGCGTCCCTCACCTCCTTGTTGCTCGTGGGTTGGGCGATCGGGGGCATTCTCTTCGGCAAACTCACAGACACGTACGTGCGACCACCTGGGCGTAAGCCCATTGCGCTCAACGGCCCAGTCGCCTTCCGCCTCCTCTCTGACTCTGTTGTCCCCTAAATTGCATACAGATTCGGCCGAAGTCGGATCATGCTAATCACCATGGCGACATACGCGCTGAGCACGGGGTACTCTCTTGTCTTCGAAGACCGGACCAGTGCTCTCTGTCTCTCTCTCTCTCTCTGCTCGCGCCACTCACTCACAGTGATGTCGTTGCTTACTCCCACAGGGCGAGCGCGTTGTCCCCCAACATCTGGGTTCTGGGCCTCTGCCGTTTCTGCGCCTCACTCGGCATCGGCGGGGAGTGGGCTGCCGGCGCTGCGCTTGTGGTTGGACCCCCTCTCCTCCACACCTGGTTCTTCTCTTTTTTTCCCCCTTTTTTTCTTTTCTTTTCTTTGAGCTTCTATCATGTGGCTGCCCACTTGCTGATCTCTCTACCCGTGCTGACGATCGTCAGGCAGAAACGATGCCACCACACATGCGGCTCTGGGGAGGAGCCATCCTCTACACGTCCGCCCCCGTCGGTTCGCTCTCGCCTCTCCACGCCCTTCGTGTGAGTTGAATATTGAACTCACCCATGTTGGTTGTACCGACTCGCTGTGTTTGTTGGGATGAAAACGCAGGACTGTTTCTGGCGTCGTTTGTGAGCAGCCTGTTTCTCAACGAGGTGTCCTTCATCGCTGACGACCCTTCGCTCTCCTGGCGTGTCGTCTTCCTCACCGGTCTCATACCGGTCGTGTTCGCCATCATCATCCGAATCGTACCAACACCCGCCGTTGAACACAAAGCGTGCATCGCAATGCCTCACATGTTTCGTCTTCTTCTTCTTCTTCTTCTTCTCAGTGGCTCAAGGAGCCAGATACGTGGAAGTCCACCCGAGAGAACAAAGCCATGTCCTACGTACGCTCTCGCACTGCATTTAATATTGAATTATGAATTATTGAATTATTAAATTGTTGAATTGTTAGGGAGTGGTGGAGAGGGACTACGACGAGCAACCGCCTCCGGAGAAGCTGGGTCGATGCGCCCGGCTGGGCTACATGATCAAGGACGAGCTCGGCGAGGTCCCCGAGCTGTTTGGGAGTAAGTATCGGCGACGAACCTTCGGCGGTCTATTTGTCGTGATCATCGCCCTCCTGACCTGGTGGACCATCACCAGGTACGCGCCAACCTGTATTACTACTCGTTGCGCATTCCTGCGTGAGTTCTGATTGTGTGTGTGTGTCGTGTGTCGTGTGTCGTGTGTCGTGTGTCGTGTGTCGTGTGTCGTGTGTCGTGTGTCGTGTGTCGTGTTCAATGCGCGTAGTTTCATTCCTCTGATTGCCAACTTCCTGGCCGAGGATGTGGGCAAGGCGAGCGGACTCTCGCGAGTCGAAATACAGGGGCTGAAGGTCTCTTTCGATTCATCGCGCCACTACTCGTGCCGCACAGCCCCACTCACGTTTACCCTGTCCTGTGTGCTTGTCTTCGCGCTGGTCGCCACACACAGAGCGAGTACACTTTCATCGGCAGCAACTCCTTCAACGCCGGCGGCCTCATAGGCACCCTCACTACCGTCCCTCTTGCCCAGTACCTGGTACCAACCAACCACTCCTCCTCTCATCGGGGCGCTACTGACACTCGTTGGGTTGTCGCAGGGCCGCCGCCCCATGTTCGCGATCTATTTCGCCTGGAGTGCGGTGGCCATTCCCTGCGTGCTCTACCTTGCCATGAGCGCGCTGCTGCGGCTCTCGCTCCTCTTCATCGTGGGCTTCTCCGTCTTTGGCGTCTTCGCCTCCTTCACCTTCTACCTCCCCGAGCTCTTCCCCACGCGCCTGGTACCCACACCTCACCTCATACCGCGCACCGCACCGCACCGCAACTCATCGTGGGTGGGTTCACTAGCGAGCGCTGGGTTCGGGATTTTGCTACAACTCGGGCCGAGTGGTCACGGCCGTGGGGCCATTTTTGGTGGGCATCGTGGGCCGGGACGGCTATGACCCGTTGTACATAATCACATGGGTCGCCGTGCTGCCTGCCATCGGTACGTCCGGCTCCAGTTGGTGCTGTAAGCGATGTCACAGCCCACTGAATGATTTGCGCGTGTGCGTGTGCGTGTGCGTGTGCGTTCAGGGTTTGTGGTCACGCTGCTGCGTCTGCCGCTGGAGACAAAGGGCACGGTGCTGCTCGAGGAGGAGGTCGAACGCGTGGACGAGAATCTGTACCTGCTACACAAGGAAGCCGCCTCCTACTCCACCGCCACCTCCCCCTCCGCCAGTCGATACCACCACAACGACGACGAGGGGATGGACATCTTCCTCAAGTGAACCTGGCCTTCTATGTCGACAACAACGAAAACTAAAGGCTGTGTGCGCAATGGAAGAAGAAGAGGAAGAGGAAGCCACGCTGGACATGCTGCTGCAACAGCAGATCGTGGAGGAGGCACTGGCCCGACGCACCTCTGCTGCGTGCGTCTCCTGTAAAATAATTAATTTATGAAAATTTTCTTTTTTTCTATTTAATATTTAATATTGAATTTGAATTAATTGAATTTATAATAAAGGAGTGAGGACGAGGGGAGAGGAAGACGCCACCGCGGCCCACCCCGACAACGCCCAGCAGGCCGGCCACGCAGCCCGGCCCGTGGTGCCGTGTGTCTCCCTGGCGATTCTACATCTTCCGACGCGGCCCAGCCGATGCAGGAGAGGAACCGCCGGGGACTACGGGCACGCCGAGCACCAACACCACTCCGGAGCCACACACCAACCCCCGGCGGCCACCGTCGACCACGTCGCCACAAGCATCCGCCTCTGCAGCGACCAAGCGCAAGAGGCTGGACCTCGAGAACGAAAATGAAAACGAAGTGGCACCGGTCGAGCAGGTCCCGTCAGAGGACATGGGGAAAAGCGCCGACGCGGCTCGCGAGCACCGCCCGGGCCACGTCTACTTCATCGCGGCTACGCCCTACCGAGACGAGTGCAAGATCGGGCATTCGGCCAACATCGTCAAGCGGCGCCAGCAGCTCCAGACCGGCAACGCGGCGCGGCTGGAGGTGCTCCACACGATTGCGCAGCCGTCGGTCGGCCAGGCGCGCATGCTGGAGCAGGCCCTGCACGCCTACCTTGCCCACAGGCAGCTGCGGGGCGAGTGGTTCCGGCTGTCGCTCGATGAGGTCCGCGCAGCCCACGAGCTCGCGTCGCACCTGAGCAGCGAGGTCATCCACACCTTGGCCAAGCTCTCCACCACCACCCACGCACCAACCTCCACACCCACAAGCTTGTGACAGAAATCAAGCATCTGTATTTCTTCCACTTTTGCCTGGGGTGGCTGTAGCTGTGATGGGGGTCATGAGCGTTTTGTTCACTCGACCACGAAGCGACCGACCTCACGGTTCCAGGTGAGGTTGATCTTGGTGGTGTCGGGGTCGAACCGAACCAGGGTGAGGGCCGAGCGGGCCACGCGCCTGAGGTCGCGGGTCATGGTGCCCGGCGCCGTCGAGCGCCCGCCGAGGAAGATGTAGAAGCTGGAGCTGGAGGTGAACACCTCGTACTCATGGCCCATCATCTCGCAGGAGTAGAGCGGGGGCATGGCGATCTCCGCCGAGTTGACGCTGATGTCCTGCGCCAGGCCGAAGTAGTACACATCCGTCTCAAGGTTGTTGATGGTCAGCTGGTCCTCCTCGAGCCAGTCCTGGTACACCTGGTGCCCGAACCCGCCGTCCTTGAACTCGTAGCCGTATTGCGGCTGGACCGAGCGCCGGAACGCCCCGACGTGAATCGGGTGGCCCTCGCCGAAGGCGGAGGTGCTGGCGTAGACCGAGGTGCCGGTCTCGTTCCACACGAGGTAGTTGTGGGCGAAGGGCGTGGCGATCGAGCCCCACACCGAGCTCCAGCAGCCCGGCGGGGCCTGCTGGGCAATCAAGACGGTCTGTCTCGTGTCGTACCTGTAAAAATGATCAAAGTCAATGATCAACGTCAAGTCAGTGATCAACTGCACATCGTGGAGCGAGGGCTTGGGGGTGGTAAGGGGAAGAACGTTACAGCTCCGTCAGTGTGGTGGAGTCGAGGTTGACTTGCACCACGTAGACCGACGGTGGTGCGGTGGAAGTGGCCAGGGCCAGCGCAGCGACGAAAAGGACGAGGAGAGTAAGTGTCTTGCTCATGTTGGTAGTGCAGTGAAGATGAGACAGTCAAGCTCTGGCAAAATTCTTGTATCACCGCTAGAGGTCCTTGTATCGGGCTTGCTTACCTCCCTCAATCCACCTGTTGGACAAAAATGCCCAGCTCCAACCCCGAAACTGGTCGGAGGAACCAATGGCTGTAGAGCGCTTTCGCCGGCATATGTGTATGGGGAAATATTGACACAGTTGATCTCTTACTCCGCCAGAGGAATCTGCGAATGTGGAATGTTGATATTTCTTGTATTCCTATCGTTGGCGTTGGCGGGTCAGAGGGCGTCGAGCTCTTCTGAGGTCTCGATGGAGCGCTGCGTGCGGGCCGCCTGTTCAGCTGGGTCCGGCATGGAGAAAGAGCTGGAGCGCGGCCGGCCCGCGTGCCGCGACGAGATGCTGCCGCTCCTTCCGTTCTTGTTGGTGTCGTGCAGGATGACCGACATCGGATCGCGCCAATTACGCAACAGCCTCAGCCAAAACGAGAACGTTTCCTGGTTGTGTGTGTCGTGTGTCGTGTGATGGTGAGTGTGTACGCCGCGACGCTGAAACGTTGTGCCACGTCACTGGAGTTTTTGACGGGTGGTGGGTCCAGTACCTTGGACATGCCGAGGCAAGTGAAAATGATGACACCCTGGCCGCTGAGGGTGAGCGCCTGGAGATACCAGGCACCCTTGTTGATCTCCTTCTCCGCGCTGCACTCCTGGCCCGTCACGGCACTGCACACGATCTGATCTCCGATCGCGTCCTTGACATCATCCTGCGTGTGTCGTGAGTCCCACGCATGAGTGTGTGCGCGTGTCGTGCGTGGGTGCATGCGTGCGTGCGTGTGTCGTGTGTCCCGCGCATGAGTGCGTCGCGTGTCGTGGGCGTGCGTGCGTCGAATATTGTGCGTGTCGTGTCGTGAGCTGGCGGAGGTACAAGGACGACTTCGATGTAGACGCGGTAAAAGATGAGGTAGACGAAGATGAGCCAGTAGACCACAATCAAGATGGCCAACCGAAGGACCTGCTCCCTCAGGTGAAACCGCACCTGCACACCCACCACGCCACACGACCACCCGGTCAGGCCGAGGAATGTGAGGAACGTAATTCCAGGCAGGCAGTGTGTGGTGCGTTACCCGCAGGACTTTGATGATGGCGATCACCATCAAGGTGGTGCCGATGGCGAGATTGAGGCAGATGGGTGCGTAGAAGAGACCCCAGTCCCAGGGAGACACAACGAAGCAATTGTGCCCCGCCGCCCTCGCCTCGAATTGCTGGGCGCCCAGGGCTAGCGCGACATGCACAGCGTTGGGTGTAAGTGGCAACAGCGCGGTAAAGGCGAGGCGAGTGGCGATGGTACCGATGGTGACCAAGATGACCGGAATGCCCCAGCTCACGATGTGCGATACGATGTGCAGCTATTGGCAAAGAAAAACAGCCGTGAGTCAAGGGTACGATTGGGCTCGCGAGGTGGGTCGCGTACCGCTCTCCGCGCACGGTCGGAGGTGAGCTCGAAGACGATGAACTGGAAGACGGTGTAGGCAAGCATGACCCACCAGAAGCTACCCGCCAGCCCCCCGAACATTATCAACATTCCTGACACGCATTCGACCACACACGCGAGCAACTCAGCACCGCCTTTCACATTCCCAACAAAAATGTTGACAATGTTGTTGGCTTCCTGAGTACCTTGCAAAATGCACACGACGCCCTGGCCGTCGTTGTCCCGGGCACCAGCGAAGGTCTGCAGCACCGGCGTGTCGTCCCAGGTGCAGTTCGTTCGCTCTGGTCCTGTGGGTTGCGCATTACATCAGCCCTCCATACGCATTAAAAATTGGGCGACTTTAACACGCCACCCGCCGCGACACACGACACACACGACACACACGACACACAATCAAGGTCGTACCGCCCACCACGACCGCAATGTCGATGCCGATCGAGGAGATGAGTGACGACACGCAGACCCACAGCTGGAAAGAGGTCGGGAACCGCCGTTTTCTCGGGCTCAGGATGTAGGTGATGATGAGGAAAAGCATCATCGCTGTCGACAAGACTGCGCGCGACACGCAAGCGAGTGGTGAGAGAATGAATGGAGAGCGAATCAAAGAACGAAGGAATGAGTGAAACGCACTGGCCAGGCTGATGGTGATGCCGGCGGAGGCGTGCCAGTCGCTCGGTGTGAACATGGGTGCGGGGCAGGGGTAGACGCATATCTGCTCATCGGCCGTGAGCGAAAGCGACCCGTCGGCCACCGTGCCGCGTTCATTGTATTGGAGCGGGTACGGACAGTCCGCTTGGCTGTAGGGCACCACTGCGCTCCAAAAGAACGAAGGAGAACGAAGAAGACAAACAATGCGACGATGAGTGAGTGCGGAGTGAGTAGGCTGGCCAAAACTGTAGGAGAAAGGTACCGACATCCTGCGAAGCGTTGTTGCAGTTGGTGGTGGGGAAGAGGGGCATCATTGTCGCGGGATCGACCGCGCTGCAGTTGGGCATCTGGGGAAGCCTGCCGCGTCGGGCCATGTGCACTGAGCATTCGGTCAGCATCGCCTCGCACACACTTCTGCATGGCGGATAGTCTGTCACCGCACACGACAAAATGACACACGGCACACGGCACAACACAGCCAACACAGCCAACACAGCAGGCGCGTGAGTCTTGAACCCAAGTGCGCAGCTCTGGTCGAGGGCCTGTACAGGCAAAGCCGTGATCGAACCGGCAGCTGACAAAGCTGCCCAAGCACGACAGGCGCAGGGCGGCCTGCCTGCATGCCGGTGGCAAGAAGGCGCCAAAAAGGCTGGTACGGCTTGCCGCCGCTTCGTCGACCTGCGGTCCCCACCACCATCACCACCGTGCCGGCCATCAATCGGAGTCAAACGCAGGGTGAGTGGTCGGAGTTAAATCACTCCACCATCGGGCGCCCAGCAGTCAAGTTGGGGCACACAGACACGCAGATAACTACAAGGGAGGGGGTCGTAGCGACCTGGGCGTAGGTCTGGTTTGGTCGGAGCAGCACCGAGGGGTAGGTCACGAGGCTGTCGCACTTGTTGCCCGTCTGGGGCGAGCCGCGGTAGGGCACGCACGACTGGGCGGTCGCCCCCCGCGGCAGGAGGCAAAAGAGGCAGAGGCAGAGGGCGGCGAAAACGAAGATGGAGGAGAAAGAGGAGGGGGTGAAGAAAAAGGAAGAATAATACGATAAGGACGGAGATGGAGATGGAGGAAGGTCGGCCATCCATCCACGTCTTGCCTGTTGGTGGTGTTGTTGCCGGGTTTGTTCCTCGGTTTGCTGGTGCTGTTGTTTTTGGGTCGGTCCCTGGGCCTTCAATTCGGTCTCCCCCAGCACACCCCTATTTGCGCCCCAGCACAACCATCACCGCGACACTGGCCGCTTTTCTCCAACAGCTCCCCGTAATCCGACGCACATGACACACACGGCACGCGGCACACGGCACACGGCACACGGCACACGGCACACGGCACACGGCACACGGCACACGGCACACGAGTGGTATGTTGATGAGAGAGTTGTTGGTTGAGGTACATGAGCGAGGGGAGGGGAGGGTGAGAGAGTGGACTCTCTGGCTCGAGGTTGATGGATTGACCACCACCACCATCATCACCATCACTTGAGGAGGATGGTGATGACGGAGATGTTGTCGTCGGAGCCGAGGAGGTAAGCGTAGTCCCTGATGCGGCACGAAATGACGAACGGATCGGCGGAGGCGACCTGGGCGGCCAGCTCGATGACCGTGTCGTCGTCCACCTCGTCCCACACGCCGTCACAGGCGATGATCAGCACCGAGTCCTCCGGCGTGAGGTCGAGCGACGCCACGTGCGGCTCAAAGCTGGTTTTGCGCACGTGCGTTAGCGTACGACACGACACGCGCTGCGAGAGGGGGGATGGTTACCTGACGTAGGGGTGGAGGTAAAAGTCGCCGATGGCACGCGATACGGCGAGCTGACCGTTAACGCGGGCGTCTCGCCCACCACGTACCCGCCCAGGTTGAAGATCCGCTCCTCCTCCTCGTGCAGGTTGGGCTTGTGGTCCTTGGAAATGCGAATGCCCTTGCCGGCGCGCCCGACGACGGCGCGGCTGTCGCCCACGTTGCTGACGATCAGGCGCTGTCCCTCGACCACCGCAGCCACCGCGGTCGCGCCCGCATGCCGTAGCGACGTATCTCCGCCATCGAGTTGGGCCTGAGTTTGACCGAATTCAGGACAGGAATGTGAGTGTGCGCGGTTATGCGTGCGTGCGTGTGCATGTCTCGAGGACCTTCAAGCCAGAGTTGACGTTGACCCAGCAGTCCTTGAGAGCGGCCTGGGTGTCGGAACCGCCCTTGAGCTTGTCGAGCACGACCGTGTGAACGTGGTCGGCGCAGTACTCGGCCACCCCGCGACCGGCGTGGCCGTCAAACAGGCCGAAGAAGTCGACGTCCTCGCGGCCCTGGAAGTGGCCTTGAAGCGACAGCGCATCTTCCATCGTCGGTCGCCGCCCGATGATCTCCGCCGACGACACCTTCAAACAAAAAAAAAGGTCGATTCAATTCAGATACATATAAAAATATGATAATCAAATCCACCAAAATAGATAATCAAATCATTTAAGTACCTTGAAGCGCTTGGAGGGCGTCCAGGTGTGGGTGTGGTAGGATCGGAGGGTCTCCTCATCGAGAGGGTTGCCCTGGAGCAGGATGTGGGCCCTGTCCTTGAGGTAGTGCACGGATTCGGGCACGGTCTTGAGCTGGTTGTAGGAGAGATCGATTTCCTCGAGCTCGCGCAGGTCGTCGATGCCGTCGGGCACCCCCTCGGTCTCAAGCGCGTTGTGGCACGCAATCAGGCGCTGCAGGCCCGACAGCTCGGGCAGCTTGGCCGGAAGCGCCGACAACTGCGCCACACAAGAAATGAAGGAACGAGAAAAGGAAATGGTGGTCAATAAACAACCTAGGTAACGAGCATGTGACGTTACGTCGCTAGGAGTGATGGTCAGATGGTCATCTTTGAAAGAGAAAAGGAAAAACATGTTTTCGAAAGAGGCGTGTCTAGGAATTTGTCGTAAAAAGGAAAAATATATGGTTCGTTACCTTATTGCCAGAGATGTCGAGGTACTGTAGTGATGGGAGGCCACACAGCTCCTCCGGCAGCTCCTCCAGTTCCGCCTTGAGTTGCAGCACGCACCGAATTAAGAGAGGGTCAGCACGCTCGGAACCTTGTATGCCCTCGGCCGTGGCCTGCTCCTCGCTTGTGTAAAAGGAGGGAGGAGGGCGCACCAGGTGGAGGTGAAGCTGGGAGAGTGCCGGCAGCGACCCGACCCAGCCGGGCACGTGCTGGAGAGGATTGCCGGCGAGGAAGAGCTGCTCGAGCGCGGAGAGAGCTGATAGGTCGGGCAGGGCCTCACCCGACAGGCGGTTGTAGCCTAGGGAGAGCACGCGCAAAGCGGCAAGATAGCCTAGATCGGCGGGCACGGCCTCCAGGTCGTTGAAGCTGAGTTCGAGCGTATCGAGGGCAGCCAGCTGACCCAGTTCGTTGGCGACAACGGTGATGCGGTTGGCATTGAGGTGCAGGTGGGTGAGGTTGTAGAGGTAACTGATCTCTGCAGGCACATCAGGCAGGCGGTTGGCGGTCAAGTTGACCACCTGCAGCGCCTCGCTGGTCCACAGCGCAGACGACCAGGACTCCAACTGCAGATTTTGTTGTTGTATTATTAGGCTGCGATTTAAAGTATTGAAGATGAGATGGGAGAGCACCTGGTTGTGGGCGAGGTTGAGCTCGGTCAGAGAATAGAAGCCGCCTGTCTCGGTGACGGTGGCGCTTTCGGGAATGCAGTCAATCTTATTGCGCTTGGCGTTCAGCTTCTGCAGGGCGGTGAGACCAGACACGTCGGCGGGCAGCGCCGTGATGGCGTTCTCCGAAATGTCCAGCTTTTGCAGATTCACAAGCTTGCCCAATCCCTGGTGTGCGTGCGTGCGTGGGTCGCCTTAGCTTCGCCCTTCACACGGGCATGTGCAAGGCCAAGAAGCAGGCCGATCGTACCTCAGGAAGCGATGTGACTTGGTTGTCAGCGATGCACAGCTCCTGCAGGTACTCGAGATCGCACAGCTCCTCGGGCAGCGACTTGAGGCTGTTCGCCTTGATGCTGGATGTCGACACAAAAGAAATGATGCCTCAACACTTCTGCGCAAGGAGCCAGGGCACTGTCGACAGACTTCGATGGAAAGGGAGTGGGGCAAACCTGAGGCGGGTGAGGGAGGAGAGGTGACCAATGGCGGGGGAGAGGCCCTCGAGGTAGTTGCGGTCGAGAGCCAGGTCGGCCAGGGCGGGGAGGGAGCACAGGGCCTCGGGGAACTCGTGGAGCCCGTTTTGTGACAGGTCGAGCTTCTTCAACGCGGCAAGCTTGGCCATCTGCACACGCACCCCGTCAACCAGTTGATTAATCATTCAACGCGCGCAACACGGGCCAAGGCGTGAGAGCCTGGTTGTGGAAATGAGTGTGAGTGGCCATGCGTACGTCTTCGGCGGGAGGGAAGCTTCGGACGCGGTTGCCAGCGAGAAGCAGCTCGGCGAGGGTGGTCACCGAGCAGAGGGCGGTCGGCCACTCCTTGATGCGGTTGTACTTGAGGTCCAGCGCCTGGATAGCCCCGTCGTCCAATACGTTCATTCGTCAGGTCGGTAAGAAGGCGATGAGGGAAAGATAAAAGAGGGAAGAGGGGTCTGCCACGCACCTGCAGCTCGTTGAACTCGGCGATTTCCGCCGGGATGGTGGTGAGGTGGTTTTGGAAGAGGTACAACTTCTTGAGCCATTTCTTGGAAAGAATCTCCACCGGGTCCCACTCCTTGAGCTCCTTCTTCGATCGATCCAGCACTGGCACGCGCGTGCCTGATGGTGTGATTGCGTGTGTAGTGTGTGGTGCGGTTTGTATCCAAGTGAGGTGCCCGATTAGCGATTTGCTCTCGCATGTACGGTCACCAAACGTTTAGAAGGGGACCGGCCACGAACCAGAACCTGGGCGTGGCGGCGCCACTCGAGGAGGAGGACGCGCGGGCGCTTCGGTGAGTGGCACGGGAGTCTCCAAGACCTCGTCTGTTGTTTTTGAAAGCGAAAGCAGAGCAATCGAGACCGTAGGCGCCATGAGTTAAGGGTGATCAGAGAACCATGGGCTGCACTGTGCAGGCCGAGCGTAGTTGAGGCGATAAACGTACCCGACACTGACGGCACACGATCTCTTCCGACTACGGCTGGAGGCGCAACCCGACCGCGGGGTCTGTCCGGCTGTGGGGTCTCGGCTGTCTCCTCTTCTTCGGCCTTGCCTCCAGGCGCGGCAGGCGTAGGCGACACCTGCCCCACAGAAAAAGAGACAATAAATGAATATTAAAATTAATAAAGAAATAAGAGAGCCAATAATCAAACAAATGAAAAGCGATTGCTGGAGGCAATCACAAAAAAGTGAAATGGAAAGTGTGGATTGTGTTGGGCAGGATGCTTCATACCTCGTCGTTGAGTTTGCGCTCGAGGGCGAGGCGCTCCTCGTGAATCGTTTCGTAGCGACCCTTCCATTCGAGCAGCTGCTCCTTCAAAGCCGCCAGCTCTTGCTCCAACGCCTCGGTAGCGTCTCCCATGTTCAGATCTCTCGTTACTTGACTCTCTTTGTTGCTTCTGTCCATCACGCAAATTCCATTAAAACGGGCCACACGTTGGACGTCCCCTCGCCTTGAATTGCGATCAAAACGACAAAACTGTTTCTTACCAAAGAACTGATGAATGAGAAGCCACTCTCTACTCTTGCAAGACCTGGGCAAATCGGTTGAATGGAGGGCAGTTGATGTGCGCAGAGAGATCCAAGGGCGTTGCTTCTTTTGATTTGTTCTGCGCTGCCGCAATAAATGCGCTTTGGAATGCTTGGTATGCGCGTGGAGAGGGCAATTTACAAAAGAGAGCAAAGACGTGGTGGTAAACGAAGCAAGCAGCTGAAGACGAAGAGGCCCATGTGGCCCAGAGGATCACGCCAGGTAGTTGTAGACGGCGGTGTTCTTCGGGTCGCGCTCCAGGTACTCCCTGTCGATCAAGCTCTCGATTCGCTTCTTCACATCCGCAGGCTGCCGGGTGTCACACGCAGTGCGTCAGTCAGATAAGACCACGTCCAGAGCCAACCAGCATGAGAGAAGTTAATGCAGGGGGGAGGGGAAGCGATACCTTGAGCGGGAACTTGAGCTGCTGATAGAGCTCGGCCATGAGCTGGTTGTGCGTGAGGGTCTTCCTGGTCTTCATGATGCGCACGATGGCGGCGTCGATCTGGAATTGTCGGTCCTGGAACACGCTCTCCTTTGTCTTGGTGTTCTCCTCCTCCTGTTCTCGGGCGCCGATAAAAAGATTGACGGTGAGCGTAACAGGCGTGAGGTGGTGGTTCGAGATGAGGGCGGGCCGTACGGTCTCCTTCATCTGAATAGAGTTGACCTTGATGCGGTAGAGCTTGTGGCGGAAGTCGTCGTTGAAGTTGAAGACGTCGTCGTCGCCCACCTCCTTGCCCTTGGGCTCCTTCGTCAGTGGGCGCACCTTGCCGCATGCGAGAGAGAGCAGCGTCCGCTTCAGTTCCTTCTGCTCGATGCCCGTGGCCTCGGCGATGTCCTTGTACGAGATCGACTTGGTGTCGTTGAAGAGAAGCATCACCACCGTCTGCACCAACGACACGGCCAGCTCTTTGCGTCCCTGTGAAGAGCTTTTATGTAAGCAGATGACGGTGCTTGAGAGGCGGGTGTTACGACAGCCGTACCTTGGGGAAGAAGGCCTTGAGGACCGTGTGACCGAGGGTGTGCTGCCAGAAGAGGCGGCGGCCCTGGTACTTGCCCAAGTAGAACGCTCGGAAGACGTCCTGGCATTGGGCCAGCTGGGGCGGCAGCTTGATGTCAAGCGGAGTGTAGGCAGGCCAGTAGCCCGTCGTCAGAACGCTCACGTTGACCTCCAGGTCCTTCAGCTATATAGGCCGGCACAATCACAAAAGAGTCAGTCCCACCGGCAATGAAAGAAGAAGGCCAGAGGGAGGTGTAACCAACCTCTTGAGCCTGGCGGGACTGGCGGAAGGAGATCATGATGTCCTTCGACAACTCCACATCCTTGAACATGCCCTCCAGTTTAGAGGTGAAGCCGCTGCCGCACTCGGTCTTGAGCTTGGAGATCATCGACTTCTCGGCGTCGATCGACGCACTCTTGCCCAGGAGGAGTCGCTTGGCGAGATCCTTCTTGTAGAAGGCCTCGAACACGTCTTTGCCGTTGATAAACCTGAACAGCACCATGACCCGATCCATCAGCGCTTCGAGCTCCTCTTCGGTAGCCGCTTTGTTGCCAGCCTGCAGCATAGAACACGATTGTGAGTGAAGGAGGAGACTCACGAAGAGCCAACAAAAGCGATACAAACCTTGAGCTTGGCGTCGACAAACTTAGCGATGAGCTCAGCAGGTCTGTTCTCTCGGGTGTTGATGAAATGCTCGAAGGCCTCCTTCATGGCATGCGCGAATATGTCTGTCGAGTGGAACGAGTCTCGCAAGATGGTATCCAGCTTGGTCTGCGCTCACACAGCATGTCCCCGGTGAGATGGGCCGGTCTGAGGCAAGTGTGTCGCGAGGGTGGTGGGTTGCGCGGCACCTTGAGTTCCAGCAGCGTAGGGACCATCGTCTTGTCTCTCTCCGCATCATTTACGATCTCAGCTCCGGCAGCCCTGATGTGTGTGTTGAAAGCGACTCGCACCAAGGGCAAGCTCTGTACTCGGGAGAAGAGTGTGTAGAGCCGGGCGAGATCCTGACCACATGCAATGCACGGCAAGATGTGTAAGCTGCTAGGAAGGCGGCTACTTGGCAACGAGGCACGTACCGCAACTCGGCCTTGCTCGACGAGACGGTCGAATCCCTTCTGGAGGATGCCGTCAGCGTGGGCCGCAATGAGGGCGTTCTCCACAGCGGTGAGTAGCGGACGTCGCGTCGAGGGTTCCAGGTAGTGTGTCACTCTCTGCTCCTCCTGCACCAGTCGCTCCTCTGCATGGGCCAAGTAGTCCGCCATCTCCATATCCGCTAGCAGACGCGCCGACTGCCAAGCGCACGCGTGTGAGACCAGCTGAAGCTAAGGGGAAGCACCACCTATCTGCAGAGGAGCGCACCTCTTGTGAATAGTATTTGCCAGTGGCCACGACGAAGCTCCTCTCGAATCGCTCGGCATAGACGCCAATGGAAGCCAGCATGCGAATGAGATTCTTGATTAAGTCCCGCTCCACCATCTCGCCGTCTCTCTCGCGCTCGACGAGGCTGAGCAGGCCGACGATGAGCTTCTTCTCCACCTCCGACTCGGCAATGACGTTGTCGCGCCACAGCTGGAGGCCCAGATCCCACAGCGAACTGACGCCTGCTGTCTGGATCACGTATGTGCGGTCTAGATACAAGAATATACTGCGGATGTAAAACTGCACGCAAAGGAGCGAAGGTGGTCAGGCTTCCAAGCGAATACGACCACCTGAGCGAACGCGGATCCACCACGGCCTGGCACGTACCATGGCCTGGCAGTAGTCGTTCCAAACGTTGTTCACGGAGATGAGGAAGCTAGACGGCTCTTGAGTGCGAACCAGCTGCTGCAGGGCGGCCTTCTGGGCGCGAATGTGGCGTTCACACTCGCCCTGGATCTTGCTGTAGAGGCCTGCTCCCAGTTTCTGCGAGCACAGATTCTCGGTGGCCTAGAGTGCACGGGTACATAGGAACGGGATGCGACACCATGAGCTCACGGGTACTCGTCAAAGACAAGATCTACAGAACTGCGGGAGATGGATGAGCTGAGTGGGTGACTAACCTTGTAGAGCTCTTCTTCACCATACTGGACGGCTTGTTTGTTCTGCACGGCAGTGATGGCGGCCTGCAGCTTCTCCCACGTCTTTTGCTCGTAATCGTCAGGCAGCCCCTTCGATGCTGTGCAGGCAAGCGTACGGTGAGATGAGGTGCACCCTCGCAAGCATCTGCAAGCAAATGTAGCGGGACGCACTCTTAAGGCCACGGATTACGAGCTTTTTGACAGGTTTGCTGCCAGCGCTGTTCCTTAGACCTCCATTTGAGGATCCATTCAGCTTTGTGGCCATGTTCGCGTGCTTTGATTTTTTGGAAGGTGATGGGGTGGGCGAGGCGAAGGGGCTTGAAGACCCAGATGCTCCGCTCTCAAATTTCCTCTTGAGCGAAGGTGAAGATGGCCGATCGTCGATGCGGGATCTCTTTGAAGACGTAGAAGAAGACGAAGAGGTCGAGGTGCTGGGTTCGGGGCTCTTTCTCCTCCTTTGTTCCGATTGCAGTGAAGACATATATCAATGGTTGAGCCTCGGGTCCTCTACCAACGCGGCGAGATGGAGAGCAGATTGCGTGTGAGTTGCGTAGAAGAGAAAAAGAAAAAAAAAAGAAATGTTGGAGGAGGAATTTGCTGTCGACCGGAATAAATATTTATTTTTATTTAATTTTTGTTAGCTGCGAGCCCCCACCCTCGAGGCAACATACCCTCGAGGTGAAGGGCGCAGAGCCCCAAGGAGTGCAGATTCCTTGATATCCGCCAAGTGGAGCCTGCGAGCGAGCTCCTTGAGGCTTCAGTGCTTTCTGCTCTGACGACTATGGGCGAGAACATTCTTCAGTCTGCGCGGACGCTGGTCGTTCAGCGCGTCCTAGACCCACTGTCATAATCTTTGCCTGGCAAAATCGTGCGGAAGGTTTGCCCTTAGCCTGACTTCTTCTTGCATGGCCCTCAGCAAGACGTAGCCGACAGGCTTATAAAGTCCTTCCAAGCAAGGGGACGTTTGGCCACACAACTATCATTCCCGGTAACCTTGTTGCCTCTTTCAAGCATCCGAGCACAAACGTGCTGCCTTTCTCCAGTATGTTCCAGCTTTGTTGGCATGGGAATGCCCTTTGCGCCCTCACCTTCATCTCTCATCGCAAGTTACCCGGTTGCGGTGCCGATATACGACAGTGCCACCCCTTATTCAAATAGGTCTGCTGTCAAGGGAGCTGCAGCTTTGAGGGATTAGTACGCACAAACCAGACCAGCCACACGACTCCGCTAGGCCACTTACCATGGCTGTTAAGGAAAATTGATCTAAAAAGGGTCAGCGGTGCGAGTTTGCGCATTTTTTGGCTCCCCTTGAAATATCACGCTGAACCAAACCCGCGGGTGCAAGCACACAACAACCTCACTTGCACGGCTCCTTGGAGCTTCCAAAAACGAATGCGATTGCCAGACCTTACTCATTCTCTTCAACTTCACCACACCGCACAACACCTCTGCACGCCTGGACCAGCAGCGCCGAAGACCACCAAGGAGTCAGTCACAGTGGACGGTGGTACCGTCCGTCTAACACCACTCTGAAGTCACATATAAGAGAGTTTCGCTAGAGGATCCCACCCAAGCACTTCGGCACGATGCTGCGCCGCAACACTACAGGGTGCCTGCTGAAGATGAAGCTAGACAGGAACGACCTCGACACCCCAGCTGTCACGGTCAATATCAACAGCGGCGAGAGCTTCCCGGTCGACTCCGTCGATCTCTCCTTCTCCGTCCGGGAGAGGCGGCCCAAGTCTCATGACTTCTCCGCCGATCTAGCGGCCGACACCACCACCACCTCGAGCACGTCTGGCCAACACAGCCCCAGCGACGCCGGCGAATTCCTCTGCATCCCTGTGATCGATCAGCACCCCCAGGAGCGGCAACGGTCCGCCAGCAACGACAGCGAAGATGACTACATTTCTGGATCTACCGGGGAGTCGGGCTCGAGCCACAGCTCCTCCGAAGAGAGCGAGGGCGAGAACACCACCCAGAACCGCGAGAAGAGGGCCTACCGCAAGCGAAGGTTTATCATTCGTGAGATCCTCGCCACCGAGAACACCTACGTCAGGCACCTTCGCGACATGGTGGAGGTAGGTCCCCCCCTCCTTTCTCTTTCCTCGTTCTTGGTGACCACCCGACAGTTCTCCTCAAGTTGCAACACATCCAAAAAAGTATCAGTGGCCGTTAACTGACAAAAACCGCATGTATGATCATGTGCCAGGGATTTTTTGAGCCAATGGAACTGGCCGTAAAGTCGCCCAGCCAGAGTCTCCTCTACCAGCGCCTCCGCCACCAACATCAAAACTGCCTGCCCACCTGGGAGGACTTGAAGGAAGTCTTCTCAAACATCGTGACCATCTACGAGCTCAACGACACTTTCCTGAGCAGCCTCAAGGCCATGCAGGTCCACCTCGACTCTGGCAACGACGCTAAGCTCCAACTGGGCGATGCTTTTCTGGCCGTGGTACGTGTCCCGGAATTTTTCCGATCGAGCTCCCAGGTAACCGGCTAACGTTCCCTTGCAACCTGCTTCGAATTTAGACGGACTCGTTCAAGTTCTACTCGTCGTTCGTCAACACGTACCAGGCGAGCATGGACGCCTACGATAGGATCAATCAGACCCTCATCTTCAAGGAGCTGGCAAAGGCTCTCGAGGAGCGTGGTGGCCGGTTGAGCTTCAGCTCGCTCCTGGTCACGCCCATCCAACGCATCCCCAGATACCTGCTTCTTCTTCGGGTACGAACCAGCGCGGCCATCTATCCCATCCTCTGGTTCGCAGTTCTTGGGCTCACCTGTGGCCTTTTCTGCAGGACCTCCTGAACAACACGCCGCCCACCCACCCCGATCACTGCAAGCTGTCGGTAGTGCTGCCCAAGATGGAGGAGGTGGCGACCTACATCAACACGGAGAAGAGCAAGTTCGACAACCTCACCGTCATCCTCAACCTGAGCTACCTCATCTCGGGGTACACGGACTCGTTCATCAAGCCCGGCCGCAAGTTCATCCGCGAGGGATTTCTGAAGATCTACGACGAGGAGGCGATGAAGTCCAAGCGCCGTTACTTCTTCCTGTTCAGCGACACCCTCCTCATGACCCGGCCCAAGCGCGGCAGCACTTTCTTCAACAAGGGCGCCGGACGCTACCAGTTCATCGACTCGCTCCAGCTGCTGTCGGCCCGCGTCCAGTCCTACCAGACCAGCAACCTGACCAACGCGCTCAAGGTGACCCAGGTGGACGGCACACACTACATCCTCCATACCAAGGAGAAGGAGGAGCGCACGGCCTGGCGAGAGGCCTTTGAGGAGGCCATCCAGAGCGTCGGGCTCTACACCAACAGCACCAAGGCCCGCTCACAGTACGCTGTCCCTCATTGAACTGTTCTTTGTGTCTGGCTTTTGCTAAAGACTGGTTGTGTCAACAGCTCCCTGCCAACACTCTTGGAGATGCCTCCGTCGAGCGAGAGAACCGGAGTTGAGGCGGTCAAGCATCGCCACAAGGCCCGCAGCACGTCGGTGGAACACCCCTCAATTCCGCGTCTGCACAAACGAAGGCGCGCATCGAACGACCACCATCTGAGCACCAGCTCGTCGTCAACCTCGTCGTCGCTGTCGGCCTCGCCGCTTTCCTCGCTGTCGTTCTCCTCGTCGCCCACCTCATCCCAGTCCTCCTCCGCAACCTTGTCGGGTAGCGCCACACCTCTGTCGCCCCGGGCACTGGCCCCCGCGTTCACCCACTCGCTCGTGCACTCCGCCAGCAGCGCGCTCAACCGACTCACGTCCCGCGCCCGAGCCAAGGACAAGCTTGACCGCAAGACCCGGCGGCGCAGCGCCACCCTCTCGTCCAGCGATGGCACCGTGCCTGTGCATCCCGCTGCTCGCGAGGGGGCTCAGGCCCAGCAGCTGTCCTGCTCGGTGACGACGTCCAACGAGGAGGTCAGGTGCCGGGCGGACAAGAAGTCCGACAGCGTTTGCCCGCCGAACAAACACAAGCTCTCCCGGTCGCTCACCTCCACAGACCTGCTCGAGGTCACTGCATTCGACCCCACCACGCCTGCTCCTGCCATTCCCACACCTTCTTCCTCTTCCTCCACGCCAACGACGCCACCTTCGTCGCCATCAACACCGCCACTTTCGTCGTCCGCTCCTCCGTCGCCGGCACCGTCGTGCTCCGCCGCTGTGAAGCTGAGTCGACCGCCGATCCAACCCGTGAGCTTCTTCCTCGCCTGAAAACACCTCCCAGGCAATGTTGTACCAACAGTCTGCACATTATGTAAGTTATTTATTTTTTTCGAATTTTGAGGTAACGTGCAACATAAACGTTTTTGATACACCAAGAAGCGTATGTTCAGCTGCATATATTCTTTGCCCAATATGGAGCCAGACAAAGAACGATGAAAGAAAGAACAAGAAGATAACGAAAGAGAAGAAAGAAGAATTCTGTACACCCACCCGTTCTATCCGTGTGTGTTGTGGAGAGAACGATGGCAAGGGAGGCTTGACCGATGGTTGCAGGCGCCCACGACCCGGCAGACCTTTCAGTCGTCTTTGTGTACCGGACACTCGCGGTGGCTGACCTTTTTGAACCACGTCTCGATGCACTCCTCGTGAAACACGCAGAAGCAATCCATCCTGGAACGCAAAGCGGGAAGAGTGCGAGAAAGGCGTGATGAGAAGAACCAAGAGCAGCGTCACCAACAGCGGCACATGTGAGTACCAGGTGACTCGATCGCCCTTGTTGAAGTCGAGGAGGCAAATCTGGCATTCCTGGTCCGGCACCTTGTCCCGCAGCGTTTGCACTACAATGTGGATGGTGGTGGTCAGCGCACGCTGAGAGACAGGGCAACAGCTTCAAGCGTGAATAATGTACCTTGTGAGCCCTTCCCCACCTCCTTGGGGAGCTCCACAGGCTTGATGCACTGCTCCACGTACATGCTTCGCGACATCATCAACGCCTGATGCATTTCAGCACTGCTCATCACCACGCACCGCACGGGGTGAGTGTTGAAGATATCTAGTGGCAGATCAACAACGTGAAAAGAACGCGCCCACGTACAGGTCGCCATGCGCGTTGCCCAGGTGCTGGAGAAGGTTCGTGTCTTCGTTGGGTGTGTAGGTGGTGCCCTGTGCGCCACAGCCAGAGGCAAGAGGTGAGTGGTGAGGGGGGGGAGGGGGCAATGGCTTGGCGCGGTGGTGCGGTGGTGCAAATAGAAGTAGTGGTAGTACGGTTTCGCGCTCGCAGATGGGACAACTGAGTGTCTGTATACAGGCCGAGTGCTTGGTGGCGGCGTGGGCAGGCAGCTCCTGGGCCTCGAGTTTGCTGGAACAACCAGGGTACGGACAGTTGAATGTGTTGTCTCTGTAGGTCATGCCAAAGCCCAACATTCTGATAACAACATCGTCTTTGTATGTTAGCCGCACGTGTCTTGTGTGGCAAAGCTGGCTTGGTGGTAGTGCGTACGTGTCATCCGTGGCCGCTCGTGCCAGTTCGAGGGCCATCTGTTCGTCGAGGCTCACGTCGTCGAGAAACGGAGCCCCGGTGTCCTCGTGAGGTCGTGGTCGCGCTGGCTGCTGCTCCGCCAGGAACTGGTTCGTCAAGCATTCGTCCTGGCACAACCACAAAGGATTTTGATTGTGAGAAGGATGACGAATGAAATTCAAACCTAAATCAAATCTATACACTAGACGAGTGAGTTCTATTTATTTGCTTATTTTAATTGAAATTAACTTGACTGGCGGAAGACTAGCAGTACTTACAATGTGTGCATTTATGACGTGCGGATCCACGCTAGGCAGGGTGATTGAACACACGGGGCATTGCATTGTGTGCAGCTGCAATTCGCAGCCCCGACAGATGATCTGAACGCAAATGCTCGCGTGGCAGATCTGCTTGCACTGAAAAAATACGGGAAAAGTGTGAGAAATGCAAGGCTTCCACAGACCAACCCCAGGCTCTTCGGCCGAAACAGGTTCAGAGCAGACAGGAGGTTCATGAGCTCCTGTGGTGCGATGGTCCTGGGGCGGGTTTGAAGATGCGCTTGAACTGTTAGACCGTTCTTGGCAGCTGATAAGGTTCGACATCGCACCGCAGCCCTAGGCAACGATGCATTTCGCGAGGTAATGCTTTTAGACCGCTCCTACATGTCGCCGTCGCCGTCGTCCTTGGTGATGAGGAGGAGAGCATTGTAGGCGAGCTGCGGAAAGTAGTTTGGTAGATCCAGGTTCGGAGCAATGAGCGGCGCAAAGATCACCGATAGATGACTCACCGGCGTGCCCTCATCGGGTGCCCGATCGCTCGTCTCCTGTAGGAGCGCCACGATCAAGCTTGAAGCAACGACAAGCGTTAGTCATCACATTGTCGCGACACGGCTTACCGATTAAGCATCAAAATAATACAGCAACGTACTTAAGGAGTTGCTGCTGAGGTGTGTGCAGGTCGTCGAAAAGGGCCTTTAGCTCTCGTCGCCGTGTGCGATCGCTCTTGTGGCCCTCGGCCACTGCCACGTACCGCAGGAATAGCGAATGCGGGATAAGCGGACCAGATTCACGCAATGACCTGTACAGCACGCACATGATGTCAGTTCACTCACGTGCCGCACTCGTACACGCGCACGAGCAAGCAGCAAGGGAACAATCGATGCATGCACATTTTGAGGGCCGCGGCTACTGAGTGCGGACACATGCGCGAAAGATCGATCTCGCCTCCTGTGGAAACGGCGACGTGAGCTGGAAGCGAGAGAAGAGAAGCCGGCACGTCACATACCGGACGCCACTTGTTGCCGTATCGCAGCAACTTCGTGTGAGAGGCCGGCTTCGCAAAACAGCCCTTGGCCCAGACCCCTGACGAACAGCCGAATACGATCAGCAAAAGCGTGGACAAAAGCGAAAGAGAAAGCGAAAGCGAAAGCGATGGGTCGGGTGGTGTTGGCTTGCCTTTGGTGGAAATGAGCCACCGAGCCGCCTGGGTGACGAACGCGTGATCGCTGGTGCAGGCGGCCTGGAGAGTGGACCCCTCATGAGAATCTTCCCGGAGGCTGTCCCCGCCAAACCTGGCCTTTCCCTCGCTGTCGGCTGCATCGGACGTGAGAAGTGAAGCGCGCTGGTCACAGTAGAGAAGCGAAGCGAAGAGAGGAAGGCATACACAGGGAGACACCAGTGGCCGCGTGCAAGGCGAGCATCCAGTTCTGCCGCTCCTTGTCCGAATCTATAGCGGCGCGGCCAGGAGTGAGACTCAAGATCTAACCGGCTTCAAGACCGCATGAGTAATGGGTGGCTCGTACCCGCCTGGAAGTAGTATGTTCGGTCCGCCGCTTGGATCCTGAAAGAGTTCAACTGCATGGCGAGGAGGCCATGTGTGCATGATGAGCGTGCGAGCGGCGACCTCAGCGAGATACCACGGGCGGGAGAAGCGCCCATACCTTGCCTGTAACCGTGCCCGCCGTGCTCACGGTCGCGCCGCGCAGGCTCACCCTGCCCGCTGGTGGAGTGTCCTGCAGCGTTGGATTTGTTAACAAAATCCTTTGCATTGTCATCATTGAGTTGAAAGATTCCTACCTTGCGATTATCGCGGAAGTAGTAGAGCGTGGATTCGTGCAGGATGAAGAATCGCCTCTTCCACGATTTAACTACGCCTCCCTCCTTGATGAGGTTGCCGGTGAGGGTGGGTCGCGTCTTGCTCTGTATGAGGGCACCCACCGTCATGTTGCCGCCATCCGCAGGAGCAGCGGTGAACGTATCTCGCAGCGAGCTGAACATCACCGCTGCTGAAGATGGCAACCCGTTCGCCCCCTTCCTCCTTCCCGCCCAGTTTGGTTGTGAACCCAAACTGCGGTCAGTGCTGACGTCAGCCCCGGTTAACCCGAGCGAACCAGTGGGCTGCGTTCCTCATAGTTTCTCTCCGGCGGTGCTGATGAAGTGAAGAACCAACCAATAAGTTGAGGAAGAGCAACGTCCCTCCCCCGACCAACACCCAAACTTCAACAACAACAAGACCAGCAAGATGGGCCGGTACAGCAATGTCAACAACAAGCGGGGCCAGCAGCGCGTCGCCGCTGCCAAACGGCCGCCCAAGCCCCTGGGCGAGTGCCTGTTCGACCGGCTGCCGGCGGAGATGGTGGCCCTCGTGCTCGGGTTCGTGCCCGTCGGGAGCTTGCGGTCGCTCCTTCATGTCTGCCGTTCGTGGACCACCATCATCGAGTCCGATGAGCCACTGTGGTGCCTTGCTGATCCCCCCCCGCGCGCGCGCAGCATGTTGATG
>LQHA01000025.1:0-28959 GCA_001567625.1 Acanthamoeba polyphaga | reverse complement strand
TGACGTGGTGATGTGTGTGTGTGTGTGTGTGTGTGTGTGATGTGTGTGTGTGTGTGTGTGTGTGTGTGATGTGTGTAGTGTGTGTGTGTGTGTGTGTGATGTGTGTGTGTGTGTGTGTGTGTGAATGGCTGGGGCGGAGGCTGCCCGTACCGCACGAGGCCGCGCAGGACCGAGGGCAGGAGGGGCGAGTTGGTGGTCCGCTTGAGGACTCGGAAGTAGGTGATGAACACACTTCGCAGAATGTCCGTTTGCTAATGGTCACGCGAGTGTCAGCAGTGGACCTCCATGGCTGCTGGAGACAGAGCGAGTGTGATGGCGATCGTACGATTGTCTTTCGCTCCTCCTTGCTCTGGGCGGCTTCGGCCTCCTTCATCTCAGCCTCGACTTCCTTCATCACCTTGAATTCCTGCACTCGATGAAGAAGATAGATGAGACAATCAATCACACACCTGGCCCTGTGTGTGCGTGTGGTCTGGTCACGTGCCCTGTACTGCTTCTTGGTGAGCTTCTTCTTGTCCTTCTTCGAGAGATGCGTCTTGGCCGGGTCCAGCGTGACGTCGCCCTCCTTCAACATGTCCGTGAACTTGATGTGCAGCAACACCTCAATGGTCTACATCACCCACACCATGGGCCTCGTTGTGAGATAATATTCAAATGCGCAGCCGAGAAGCCAGGAAAAGAAGAAAAGACAAATGGTCGGTACCTCGGGTCGGCTGCGGAAGCCCTTCGACTTCACGAACTGACCGATGAGCTTTACCGTCTGGCGCGTGGTGCCGCCCTGCTTGTCGTTCTCGAAGACCGTGTGGATGGCCTTGATGCATTGTGTCCTGTGATACGCCGACGTCGATCATTCCCCATTAGCACAGGAAGAGCGGAAGAGCGGAAGACTGAGGTACCTCAGCTCGGCGTTGTTGGAGGCCAGGTAGGGCACCAAGAGCGAGATGATGTTCCACGTGAAGTTGAAGTGCGGCACAGACCTGAGCAACTCTGCCATACACCTGTTGTAGTTGTTCATGTCATAAGTCTCCAAAACAGCAACCCACGTCGCATGTGCAGTTGTAGTTTTTGTAGAAAGAAGCGTACTTGACAGCCAAAATGCGGTAGGGCACGTCGACCTTGACATGCGGCGCTTCGTCGCCCTGCGCCGGTTTGTCTGGGTGGTTGGCGGGGAGTGCGTGTGAGCGTTGATGTGCAAAGAAGCGCGCGGGCAATGGGTGTGAGTGGCGGTTGGGTGTGGGGCGTAGGGTACACTTCATGATCTTCTCGAGCTTCTGGAGGTACTTCTGATAGGACGAGAGCAGACGCGCCTCGAACTCGCGGACCTTCTTGACCTCCTTCGACACCTTCATCTGCTTCTCCTCTGCGGTCGGCATACGGATGCGATATCTGTTCAGGCCGGAAAGATAATGAAAGTCAGAAACCGTGTGTGTGTGTGTGTGTGTGTTGCACGTGTCATGCGCGTGAGTGCATCATACCCGGGAATGATGTCCTTGAACACCTCCAGCAGCGACAGCACGGCGAGCTTCTGGGCAATCGCGTCATCTTGGAAGCACATCTCCGTCAACTCCTTCAGCATCTTGGACTGCACCGACCAGTCAGCAACCCCATATCACGGGCATCGGAGCAAACACCAAGGCCGGTGGTGGGAGTGGCGTCCAACGCACGTTTTCCTCGGGGTCCTCGATGATCTTGGTGCAGAGGTGGGCGATGTGCATCTTGGTGTGCTCGTTCTGCTCCTGCCTGCTGTGGAACTTCTGGAGCTCACTCACCATCTCCTTGCCCTTCTTCTCCTTCTTTGCCGCCTGCTCCACCTCCATTTCCTCCATTTCCTCCTCCTCATCTTCATCGTCTTCTTCTTCGTCGTCTTCTTCATCTTCTTCATCTTCATCCTTGATCGACGCTCCGTCGGTCTCGTCGTGGTCCATGTCGTCTCCCTCGTCACCATCCTCCGCACCTTCCTCCTTCACCTCGGCCTCAGCCTCGCTGTCGTCTTCGTCGCTCTTATCGGCGCCGAGTTTGCGGTACTCCTTCGCCACGATCAGGTTTCCGTGCGCGTCCTTCACCGGCAGACGCGGGATCTGCACGCCAAGAGAGAAGAAGAAGAGAAGAGAGAGAGAGAGAGGAAAGACAAAGTGGAACGAAAGATTTATTAGTGATGACTCGAGCCCTCCTCTCCACGATAGTGATGATGACGGTGATGATGATGCTTATTCCTGTTGCTGCTTCTGCGTGTTCTTCTTATTCCTTGCCTTCTGGCCTCCCCTCTTTCCTCGCTTTGCCTTCTTCTTTTTGCCTTCTCCTTGACCACCAGCAGCTGATGCCTTGTCTCCCTCTACATCATCATCAACTGCCTCCTCCTCGATGGTGGTGGTGGTGGTGGTAGCGATGGCCTCGGTGGTGTTGCGTACCTCGGGCGCCTCGTCCCAGCTGGCCGTGCGGGGCTTCCTCTCCCACTCGGCCTCGGTGTTGTCCTTCTTCTGCCTCTCGCGCTCGGCCTTCTTGCTCGCCCGCCTCGTCGTCTTGTTGCTGTGTAGCACAACACAACATAACGAGCGAGAGGTGAGTCTCTAGCTTCGCAGGTGAAGGTGCAGACACCACGCACGCACCCAAGGAGGTCGGTGAGGTTCTTGGGGTCTACGTCGCCGAGGAAGTTGGCAAACTGAGTGTTGCCCTTGAAGAACTCGAGGTCCTCCTCACCCACTTCCTCCTCTTCCTCTTCTTCTTCCTCCTCCTCCTTCGGGGGGCGCGGCCTCCGCCGGGGCACCCTTCTTGCCGCCCATCGTCCTGCGCTTTTTGTTGGGCTGCCGCACACAGACCATTCGAATGCCATTAGCATCATCTTGCAAGACATGGGCTCGCTACAAATCGCGGGAGTTTAATCTCGCGATTAAATTCATTTAATTCAGCCATTCGGCATTATGAATGAATTGGTGGTGGCAAGTGCTGGCAGTACCTGAGCGCCCTTGGCCTTCTTATCGGGCTTGGTGCTCTTCATATGGGGATTGCTGCCATCGCGCTTCCTCTTGACCGCGCCGGCGCCAGCGGGCTTATCGGACAGCGCGCGGGGCGGGGCCTGACCCTTGGGCTTGCCCCGCGCTGTCTTCTTCGGCAAGGTACTGCGCTTCACACGTCCCATCTCTGATCAGTCCAGCACACAATGCGCGAAGGCAACCTTCGGGCCACCCTCCGGCCGGCTGTTCTCCGTTGTTTCCTCCTTGTCGCCGACCCGTCCCCTTGTCGACGTAGTCAACATTTCTTTTCTTTTCTTTTCCTTCTTTTTCCAAAACAATTTTTAATTACCCCACGGCCACAAGCTCTGTGAACGACAGGCCACCGCCGCACAACAACGAAGAGGAACCAACGATGCGTAAGATCTTGGGTGGAATATTTGGGGGAGGTGGTGGCCACACGCATCAGCAGCCGCAGGAGAACCCGCCCTTGGCACCGGTCTACGTCTCGGCCCCCACGTCGTGGGCAAGCGATGACTTTGTGCCTCGGCTTGTGCACCCCGTCGAGCCCAGCAAGCCTCCAAGCAGCGGCAGCAGCGGCCACGCGGCACTGACCGACTCGGGCCTTTGCGCGGGCGCTCGCCGCCGAAGACGAAGTGTACGCCGGCGAGCAGGTGGTCGACCACCACAAGAGAGCGGTTGCCGGCGGTGGAGGCCGGGTCGGGCTCACCGACTCAGCTCTGCTCGCGTGCTGGCAGCCGAAGACGACCTCGATCTGGGCCTCAACCACGGAACCGAGTCTGGTCTCACAGTGATCTGCCCGTACCTGGGGTGTACCAGTGGCCGCGTAGCGCTGGAGAGCTTCGTCACTCACGTCACCAACCACCACGCCAACGCAAGCAGCCACAAATACGCGTGTCCCGTCTGCACGCTCGCCACGGTAAGCACCGCCCCCTTCCCCCGCACGGTTGTTGCGTCGAGCCCCATCGGGGTCGCACACGTCTAACGCGCATTCGCCTTTCATGTGCTCGGCGTGGTCCTGGCCAGGGCGAGACGTACACCGTGCATGACAATACGCATCTGATGAACCACCTCCGGGACGCGCACACGAGCGATGCTGTGGCGGCACCGTCGAGCACCTCCACTTCCAGGTACGCCGAGTTCATCGTCGTCTCAACTGCGCCCGGATGTGACGTTTGAGCTGACGCGTTTGGTGCAATCACACAGTTCGCCGGCGTTGCCGTCCACGCACCAGCTGTCGGTTCGCTGCCCCTACGCCGGATGCACCGCTCCGCCAGTGCCGACGAACAGCTTCGTCGGCCACGTGACGCGATACCACAGCTCCGCGGCCTCGCACAGCCTCGCCTGCCCCCTGTGCTTCCTGGTCACGGTACGCGCCAGGACGCAATCATGTTTGCGCCATGACCTGCTCTCACTTCTCGTGTCAGGGAACGAACTACACGGTGCACGGGGGCACCAACCTGCTGACGCACCTGCAAGCTGTCCACCAAGAGGGCGGTGGCGCCGCGCCGATAGTCGCCGGACAGCCCAATGTCGATGAGCTCTCCTATGAGGTCAACTCTGACTCAGTCCCTTCAAAGGCCCTTGCCTGGTCGCGTGCGCACTCACTCACACCTCGGATCGGAACAGGAATTGCTGGCGCTGGAGGAGCGGATGGGTTCGGTCGCCATAGCCCCGTCGGCCGTCACGGTGGACCAGCTGCCCACGCACCCCTTCTCCAGTGCCAACTGCGACGCACAGCAGGAGAAGGCGGAGAGCTCGACGAACAGCTCACCACGTACGTCACCCATCGGCCCTTGAACATGACCGTCGTCATCATTGTTAACGTGTTGTGGGCTGCTTCTATGCAGGTGCACGATCTGCCTGGTGGAGTACGAGGACGGGGAGCTGTTGAAGACGCTGCCGTGCTTGCACTCCTACCACCAGGAGTGCATCGACGAGTGGCTCTCCGGAAACAAGCTGTGCCCCATCTGCAAGTTTGACGTCACCACCGCGCCCAGCTCCTACTCCTGAGCAGCGCCTGTTGTTGGCAGCAAAGCAAAGAAATCTATGTACGAAGGGAAGTAGCCGGGTGAGGGTTTAGGGGGAGAGCAGGCGCTAGAAGGCCGGCGCAAAGTCCCAGTGGCGGATGAGCCCGTCCATCGAGCCGCTGACCAGCCGCAACGGCGAGGCCTGCATGCACGTGATTCTTCGATCTGATGCAGTCACGCACCACGTGAGCACTCCTGTTCGTGCGTGATGTGTGTCGTGGTCGTATGCGTGGGATATGACGTACCCAAACGACTGACGGCGTGGCTGTTGTTGCCGTTGTTCCACCGCTTGGAGATGCAGTTGCCGCTCTCCACGTCGAACACGTTGATGCTGCCGTCGTTGGACCCCGTCACCAGGTGGCCCAGCCCGTTGAAGGTCGCCGTCTCCACCCACTCCTGCAGCACCCCCCGCCATTAAGGATACATTGACTACACCAGCAAGGCCAGGGCGTGACGGGTACCGAGTTGCCAAGGTAGCGCTTGAGCGGAACCAGCTCGTGGCCGTTGACCATGCGAACGTCGTAGCTGAGGACCGGGAAGCCGGCGCTCTCGCTGCGCAGCGGACCGCCGCCCACGAAGATCTCGTTGCCTACACGCACCAACGCCGACACACGTCACACGCACAAGCCACACGCCGCACACAACCCGTTGAGCCTTCCGCTCAAGCGAGCTCATGAGTGTGGCGGCAGATGGGGCGCACTGTTCTGGGGATTGCGGAGGAGCGAGAGGATGGTGCGCAGGCCGGTTTGGAGGGTGGCGACGACCAGTCCCGATGTGGTGTCGAAGATGAGGAGCTCGCCCTTGTTGTTGGCCGTCATCACCTCCTGCGGACCCCACGACAGCACGCAGTTGACCGACTTGACCGAGTCTTGCTGCTCCGGCACCAGCACCATGGCACACTCCTCCTTCTCCAAGTCCCACACCTGCGCGTGTGCAAGTTGCGCGGTTTGTTGTTCAGCGAAAGAATGCAAGCGCGGTGTGTAGTATTGGTGTATGGCGGGGGGGGGGAAGCGTGGTACGTACGCGCGTGCTGTGGTCGACCGAACACGACACCAGCTTGTTGTCGCCCGGCATCACGCACAGGGCATTAATCGAGCCCGTGTGGCCAGTCAGGTGACACAGCTCCTGGCCTTGATTCAGGTCCCACACTGAAACCATCACACACGCACGCACGCGCACAACGCACAGCACACCATTGCAAAAGAAAGTCAGTCGGTCGGTGGTGTTCGGAGGCGATGAGGGCTCGGCGTACATCGGACGACCTGGTCGAGAGCGCCGGTCGCCAGCCGGTTGCCCTCAGGGCTGGGCACAAACGCCATGCTGTACAGATATCCGCCTGCACCGCCCGCGCGCCACACGTGCATCCAGGCTTAGCAGGCCAACACAGACGAGAACGAGAACAATGAACAAAGTGGCGACGCACGTTTGTGCGCGACCCACGAATTGAGCATCTCGCTGGTGCCCAGCCGCCGCACTTGCACCTCGCCGCTGGTGTTGCCGGAGAGGAGGATGTCCTGCTCCTCGTCGAAGAGCATGCAGTAGCAGCGGGTCGATGACGCGTCCTTGGCCGTGCGCGTGCCGAACCTGCCCTCGCGCCAATTCTTGTCGACGCGCATGTGCCGCACATTCACACGTGCATGGGTGAGTTGCGTCGTCGATGCGTGCGCATGAGCAGAAGATGACGAAGAAGAAGAAAAAGATGAGGGAACGCACCTTGGTGACCATGTGCTGGGCCTTGAGGAGGGCCTTCCAGCCGGACTCGGACCTGATGCGTTCCTCCCACTTGGCGCGCAGCTTGCCGCCACCGCGCAGCCTGCCGCCTGCGGCGTCGTGTGTTGTCGTGGCGGTGGGCAACTGGCGACCATCGTAGGACTTGAGCAAATAGCTCCACAACACTGCACGCACGAAAAGTTAATTATTTACCCAACATTAATTATAAGTAAAATTAGTCTATTTCGTTTTTTAAAAAAAACAAATAATTAATTACTGCAGATTAAATAACTAGTTAAAATAAAATAAATAAATAAATAACTGGAGATTGGTGAGCGTGCCTTCGTCGGAGAGGAGGGCACGGAAGCGGAGGCTGAGGCGTTCGACGCTGAGAAGGAGGTCGCGCGGCGCGAGGAAGGAGAGCACGATGGCGAGCACCTCGTCGGGGAGCTCCTCCATCGACATGATGGCGGTACGTTGTTCTATTTGCATTTTTTCTTCTTGCACCTCCTCCTTTTTATTCGCTTTCGAAAGTAAAGGTCCACCTTGTGTCTCGCTTCACGACGTCAAGCTGTGGCGGCACACACCTCACCCACACAGCCGGCTCGTTTTCCGTTGCTTCTTCCGCAACGCGTGTGACTCGTTGCCACAGCTCAATTTATGCCGACATTGGAATTCAAGTCATTCGAATCGAAAAATGAGTTTTTCTTTGGGCCAACCACAGGCCAGAAACCTCAACGTGGGGGAGCAAGATGAGGTGGGCGGGCGTTGTGGCGCTGGTGCTGTTGAGTGTCTCTCTCGCGCAGGGCGTGATCCAGGTACGGCATACGGGGAACTTCGCCCCTGGTCGTCATGTCTGCGCCTCGACCTCACCGTGAGTACGGTCACTTCACTGTTTAGGTGAACCCCAAGACGCAGTTCTTCGTGGACGAGACCGGACGCACCCGCCTCTTCCATGGCGTCAACGCCGTCTACAAGGCATTGCCCCCCCAACCACCCTCTTCGCTCTTGCTGGCCTCCTTCCCCAACCCCCTTCGCGTTCTCTTTCGCTTTCGCTCTTGCCGGCCTCCCTCCCGGCAAAACCCGGTAATAATTGCGCTCGCGCCACAACTCTGATGTGTGGTTGGTCGGGCTGTGCGCAGGTGCCGCCGTACTATCCGATGGTGGACGGGTTCGACCCGCAGTTGTCCCTATCGGACAGGGACATGCAGGACCTCCAGCGCTGGGGCTTCAACGCCCTCCGCGTACACACATTCCTCGCATATCGTGGAGGCCTTTTGGGCCACCATGTGCCGTCGCCTGACTGTCCGTGCGGTGGGTGCGTGCGGTGGGTGCGTGCGGTGGGTGTGCGGTGCAGTTGGGCGTGATGTGGCCGGGCGTGGCCCCGACCAATGGCACCTTCAACGAGACCTACATCGACGTGATGGCGTCGCTCATCAAGAAGCTGGGCAGCTACGGCATCTATACCATCGTCGGTTCGCATGCTCCGCTCGTGTGGCTGTGCGGGAGTAGTAGCGAGAGGGGAGGGAACTGATCACATCGACGATTATGTTGTGGGGAGCAGACGCCCACCAGGACCTGTTCACCCGCCAGTGCTGCGGCGAGGGCGCGCCCGACTGGGCCGTCGACTTTGGCAGCTTCTCTCTGCCCTTCCCCCTGCCGGCCACGGGCGCCACCGTACTAAGACCCATCCATCCTTTTTCTACTGCCCCCCTAACCTCCGAACGGCGCGTGCGCACGCACACTCACACACACACACACACACAAAACACACCACCGCACGACACACAGGTTTTCCCCAAGGACAAGAATGGATATCCTCCGCTGTCTGAGTGCCTCAAGGTTTGCTCAGTTTTTCTATTGATTTATCATCATTTTATTATTTATTTATTTATTCTTATTTTATTGCGCAGTACTCGTTCGGTCAGTTCTACTTCGCCGAGCAGACCATGGCGGCGTTCCAGAGCCTCTACGACAACCGGCGCGGTATTCAAGACGGGTACACCGCACCATCACCACCACTTTGCGCGTTTCTCGCTCTGAGTGCTTTGCTGTTGCGGCTGTGATTCATCAGGTTCATCAGCTACTGGTCGAAGCTGGCGCAGACCTTCAAGGACTCGCCCTACGTGCTCGGCTACGAGCTCATCAACGAACCTGTACGCGGGCCTCGCCCCCCCCCCCCTCCCCTCACCGTCCGGTAGCGCTCAACCACTCACGATGGCCCGCCAATGTCAGTTTGCGGGCAACGTGTACGCGGACCCGTCGCTCATCGTCCCGGGCGTGCGATCGGGCCAACCTGTACCCCATGTACCAGCGCCTCCACCGCGCCATCCGGCAGTGGGACGACCAGCACGGTGCGTGCCCTTCTTTCCCCGTGTACACCTGGCCAACACGCGCCTAACCACCGAGCGTGGGCCCACGTGCGTTCAGTGATCTTCTACGAGTGCGCGACCAACGATCTGTGGGAGGTGGGATTCCCGGAGGGACCCGGCGGCCACGCCTACGACGACCGCCAGGCCTTTGCCTACCACGTGCGTGTGACCGGGCCTTAACCTTGGGCCATCAGTCCGCTGACTCGTGTGCTCGATTGTACGTGTGCGTGTGCGGTGGCGCGCGTGTGGTTGTGTACGTGTGGTCATGAACAGATCTACTGTGGCCCGCAGGACTCGGACGGTTCGCCGGGCAGTGTGATCCTGTGCGACGCCGAGGACACCTACTTCTACAGCCTCTACAACTCGACCATCAAGCGCCTGGGTGGCGGGTACTTCATGACCGAGTTCGGCGCCATGGCCAACAACTCGCGCGGCATCGACAATATGCGCTACCTCACCGGCCAGGCTGACCGCCACCTCTCCTCCTGGACCTACTGGCAGTTCAAGGGTACCTCGCCCCTGTCGTTTTCGCTGCTGACGTCATCAGCGCTCTTATTAATGTTTCATATCTCGCCAAGGCTACAACGACTTCACCACGTCGTCGCAGCCCACGGCCGAATCGTTCTACGATGCCGCGGGGCGAGCTGGAGGTCAACAAGGTAGATACCGCTACCGCTGCCAGATACCACAGAGTAGTGCTTGGGTGTCGGCGTGAGGTGGCTGACCGATCGATTCTGTTCTGTTCTGACACAACACAGGTGAAGGCCCTATCGCGCACCTACGCGAGGGCCATCGCCGGCACGCCGACCGCGATGAACTTCGACCCGGAGACGGGCATCTTCCAGCTCACCTACATCCTCAACCTGGTACCACTCCACCTCTCCGCCCTGCCCAACACTCGACACTCTGTTTAAGCAATCCACATTGACACACGCATACACACACATGATCAGAAGGTGAGCCAGCCCACAGAGATCTATCTCAACGAGGAGTACTACTACGCCAACGGCTACCTCGTCTCTGTTGTGCCGAGCCAAAGTATGACGCCTCTCTCAATTCGAGGGTAATCTCAAGAGATTCACCTCTTTCCTGGTGTGTGTGCAGTCGTGCAAGCCAAGTCGCCAGGCAAGAACCTCGTGTGGGTGTATGCCCTCCCGACGGCCACCGACGGCGCCACCATCACCGTCACCGTCAGCCCCAAGTGAATGTGCATTCCATTTCCCCATTCCCCTCCGGAAATAGAATAAATAAACAACACAGAAAAGATAAAATGCAAGATTTTTATTTTTATACATATAAATTTTTATACATATATATTTTTGAAAACTGACAAATGGACACAACATATTTTATACAAATAAACAAATAAATGTCAGTTGAGCTGTACAAACACTCAATCCTTCTTCTTACTCCTCGCAAATCCAGCTCCTGAACTTCCTTCGCCTCTGGTCGAGAGTGTCGTCAGCTACGACACCGAAGGTTTCGTTGTAGATGATGCTGAGGACTTGCAGCTCGGCGTGGCCAAGCGCGTCGATGGCGGGACCATCCGCCGGAAACACTCCGGCCGGGGGTACAGCTCCGACAGCCAGCGGCGCAGCAGCTACAGCAGCGGCCACAGCTAGCGCTGTGGGGCCTCCTGCCGGCAGGAGGGCAGGCATGCCGGGCAAACCTGCCCCATTGCCGGCCTGAACCTGACACCACAGCAAGTTAATAATTTAATAATAAAACAATTCCAATGGAA
Organism: Acanthamoeba polyphaga; assembly: GCA_001567625.1. NCBI lineage: Eukaryota > Discosea > Longamoebia > Acanthamoebidae > Acanthamoeba > Acanthamoeba polyphaga. Next base: position 18,137 of record LQHA01000025.1, on the reverse strand, counting down.
AGGAAAGCTAACCTTCGCCAGAGTACGGTGTGGGCCAGGCACCCCGAGGGCTTCTTCGATGGTCTGCTGGCGCTTGTTGTAGGCGCGGATGGGGATGTTGTCGACGCGTGCTGTCAAGGGAGCCAGGGCTGCGGCCATGGCTCCCGGAATCGCAGCAACAATCACCACGAGGTCTGCTATCGTGGGAACACATCTGGAACCTTCAAGCGGTTGCTGGCCTCTTGCGATTGCGTCGAATTGATCCTCAAGCCCAACGGATTTCAGCATCTCCTTGAGGATAGCATTGAGGGATCGATTGTTCTGAAATTGAACAAGTTTTGAGATGCTACAAATAAACAGACAGGCACAGAGGGCTTGTATGTACCACGTTGTAGGTCCCAGCCGCCTCTGCGGTTGGCAGTACCGCCCGGCCCACAGCATCGATGGGGGATGTCTCCTCCACCTCCTCCCCCACTCTGTCCCCTTCGTCCTCAGATACTTCAGCCTCAAGCCTCTTTCGCTTGCTTCCTCTCCTTTCCTGCTGCGACATCGTGCGGGTCGAAGTTGAAGTTGGAATGTGAAATCGGACTACAAAGATCAGCGGCAAACTCACGTTCTCCTTTTTCGCGTTCTTCTTTCCCGCGCTTTTGCCTGTGCGTCCTCGCGGAGTTCTAGGATCCGCCAGCACCCGAGACGCACGTCGTTTGGAGCGATCTCTTTCGCTGCCTGCGTGGCCAAAAATGTGTTCTCGCTGGGCGAGAGAGAGCGAGCGAGCGAGAGGGAAGAGTTTACATGGCGGCCAGGGTGGCGAGGATGTCGGCGGTGCTTGGCCGGTCCTGCGGCTTCTTGTTTGTACACTTGTTGAAGAGTTTGAGCAGCTCCTTGAAGGCCTCCTTGTCCACGCTCTCCGGCACCGTCGGCCGAATGCCCTTGACGTTGCAGGTCGAGATTTCAAAGTGGTTCTTGTCGAAGTAGGGCTGCTTCATCACGATGAGCTCGTACAGCACCATGCCGAAGCTCCACACTACCCGCCCACGACGGCCACGAGTACACGGGTTAAATCCACCATCGATGGCACAATCTGGGGGGGGGGGACGCGGAGAGGCGTCGTACCATCGGCTTTGACGCCGTGCCCTCTCCCGCTCTCTGTGAACACCTCGGGCGCCATCCAGCCGGCTGTGTCATGCGACCATGCGCGGACGTTAGCGGAACTCCACCTTTTTCGCCGCACGAGCTTCGCAGCAGCAGCAGCGACGTCCGGATGAACTCGATGTGATGGCGGGTGGGGTGCACGTACGGGTGCCCACTTGGGTGAAGGTCTTGGCCCCGGTGGTATCCAGAATCTTGGACGTGTCAAAGTCGCCGATGTGCAGCCGGCGCGGCTTTCGGTGATTGTCCCACGACACGAAGATATTGTCGCTCTGGACGACGAGCGGCGGAAAAGAAGAACGGCGGTCGTACGGGTCGAAGTTAGTTAGCCGCATCGCAGCAATCCCTCGCTCTCGCGAATTGTACTGAGGCGTTGGTGGTGGGTGATGGGTGGTGGGGGCAAGGCTACCTTGAGGTCGCGGTGGATGATGGGCGGATCCTGCCTGCCGAGGTAGTGCAGGCCCCTCGCTATCTGGAATGCAAAATCGACCACCTCCTTCGGCGTGAAGGGTTTGCCTGCGCACGACACACCCGGCCAGCAAGAATTGTTGTCGTTAAGGACGAGAAAGGCGCGATGCGTGCGGTGTGCGCGGTGTGTGTAAGTTAGAGGTTACCCGTGGCGGCCCGGCTGGCGATCACCTGCCAGAGGGTCTCGGGGTAGATTTGGGTAAACATGCGGATCTCCTTCTTGTCTTCCCGATAATCGAAGGCCAGCAGTCGCACAACGTTCTCGTGTCGCAGCTGCGCCGTTATGCTAAGTGGTTGCACGCGGCACACGCGGCACACGCGGCACACGCGGCACACGCACGTAAGCACGGTGCTGCGGAAGATGATTCGGATTCCAACGGAAGAAAGAGAGGAGCGTACCTGATCTCGGAGAGCATGCGCTGGGTCTGCTCCTCGCTGGGGAAGGTACTGCTGTCCATGATCTTCGCAGCAAAGAACATGCCTGCACCCACCCACGGACAACAACACGTTTGTACCATGGACCTTGTGGCATTCCTAGCATTCTCACGCACACACACGCACACGCACACGCACAAGTTGCATGTGGAGGAGTACCCTTGATGGAGCAGGCGTAGACGGTGGCGCCGCTGGCCCCTCGCCCCAGCTCTTCGTGGAATTCGATCTCGTCGTTCTTGAAGTCGATCGTGAGCACCTCGCTTGCCGGCAGGCCGTGGGTCGGGCTGTGCTGGCCCTCGCCCAGCCGCGTCACACGCTCGACCGGCAGCGACTCCGAGGGCAGCGTACTGCCCGACCCGCTCTTGTTCTGCCGCGCGGCCGCCGCCGCGGGCATGCTGCCGGTGACCAGCGACTCGCCGCTCATGCCGAAGCCGACGGGGGATCGACGACGACGACGAGGCGAAGCTCATCGCGATAGGCGACGTCTGCGCGCCGCCGGGCAGCTGACAACGAAAGACGATGACATCGACATCGACGACGAGGAGGAGCCGGTGCGGAGGTGCGCAGCCTTCTTGCGGGAGAAGGAGGCGGTGGGCTGGAGCACGAAGACCAGAAGGCCGTCGTCTTCGAAGATGTCAACGTAGGAGTTCTTGAGGCCGGCCAGCGACGAGAAGCTGCCGTGGAGGGCCAGCGACGACGACATCGACACGCCACCGCCGGCGGCCGCCATCAGGCCCACCATGTCCGAACTGGCGGTCAAGATGTCGCCCAGCGGCCGCACAAAGTGCTCCTTCTCCAGCTTGATCAGGACAAAGTGGTGGCAAGTGTCTGCGTGCAAGTGTGTCCATCGATACGTGCCATCAGCATCGCCACCACCAACACCAGCTGAAGGAGGCGGGCTGAGCGTACCGTTGACAATGAGATCGATGACCACGTTGACTGTGGTGGGCTCCATCATCTGCAGGCGCACCGTCAAGTCGTGCGACTTGCCCTGTGGTTTTCAATCAAAAAGAAGAACGAACAGTGCGTTCAGAGCGCCATTCAATCGGCGCACACTTACGCTCGGCGCTGAGGTAGCAAGTGGTGGTGCGTACGGGAGCCAGCACTTCGGGGACGGGGTCGATCACAACGTTGAATCGCCTCTCCTTCTCGCGGTGGCAGATGGCGATGGCGAGCTTCAGTTCCTGCTTGCACTGGTTGGTGATCGTGAGCTTGTCGTCGTAGACGCCCGGCTGCCTCTCTCGATTGTTGAACTCGAGCGAAACCGCCGATATCTGGTTTCATTCCATCCACAGAGGGTCACGCCTGGTGAGGCCATGCCGTATGCGCATGTGTGCATGTGCACGTGAGAGAGGTGGGAGTCTACCCCCAGCTTGGGTGTGTAAGCGCTCGACCAGAAGAACCAGCCCAGCATGCCCGTCTTTTCGCCCGTGTAGCCTGTAGGCCACCAAACGCGAATCACGCCATGCGCATGGCAGAGTGAGGGAAAGAGGGAAGACGGGAGAGCGATGGTGGTGGTGAAGGCGGTACGGCTTTGGTGGCACTGGTAGGCCATGTGGAGGGAGGGCATAATCCGCTCCTTGGGGCTGTGGTAGGCATAGGACCGAATGGCCTTCACGTCCTCGGTCCCGACGCCCTTCATGCCGGCCATGACTCTGCCCAGTCGCCGCGGGGGTACAACGTTAGGCTAAAGTGCGATGAATGGAGGGTGAAGGATGGGGGGGGAGTAGGGTACCGAAGGAGTTGGGTGGCCCAGAAGTCCTCAACACGATGGTGCAGCATTTGTTGCAGACCACCTTCTGCACGAGCACCTCGTCGAGGGCCTTGATGGCCAGCGGCGACTTCTGCTGCACCACCTTGCCGTGTCCCAGGGCACCGTGATTGTCTACTCCCCCTGTGTGTGACGTGCGTCGTCATGGTGAGTGAGCAGACACTGAAACAGACGCAAGAGAGGGCGCATGTACAGGTGTAGACCAATCCGGTGTCGGAGAGAGCGATCAAGTGATTCTGCCCGCAGGCAATTTGGATGATGTTCTTGTCGCTCAGGAATGACAGCGTCACCGCGTTGGACTCCAGTACGTCGATGATGACGATCTCCCCCGATTCTGAGTAATAACAAATGAATCAGCAATGCCACGCACCGGATGAGTCTCCTTCGGGGGGGGGGGGGGCGAACAGCAATCGCTTGAGCGAGGGGGGTGCACAGCGTACCCAGCAAAGCCACGAGGCTGTTGGAGTTGCAGGCGATCTGTCGCACCTTGGACGTGACGCTTTCCTTGTAGAGCTTACGTGCGCGGTATTGGTGCTTCTCCTCTTGGTTCGTATTGCCCAGCACCTGCGGGGAGGGGAAGAGCAGTAATTAGAATGAGAAAAGGCGGCCTCGAGACGCGGCGAGAGGCATGGATTAGTCACGCGCGCACCTGATTGTAGCGCGTCCAGGCGTACTGCGGTGCTTCCTCGGCCTTGTCCTGCAGCACTTGCGTGTATAGCTCTTTCGCTGTTGCCATCATGACACACAAGAGAGAGGGCGTGAGCACAACCCACGCGCGTAGCGAAATAGAGTTCACAGTGATGTCCGTAGTGTTGATGACGGTGGTGGTGGTGGCGATAGATGTACCGGTGATCATGGAGACAAAGTTTTTGGAGGAGCACAGATCCGTGACGACCATGTCCTCCGTGCCTCCGATCACCTTCGCGGCGAATGGTTCAACCAGGCTGCCCTTACAGCTCCACGCCCAGTAGTACGGCCTGCCGATCACTGAAAGCACCATCACTCATCAGCTGAAACATGCCGGAGGGAGTTCATGATTGTGAGAATGTCTCGAGGCGGAGTTTACTTACTCGAGAGGCGGCGATGTGGTTGCACGCCGTGCTGATGTTCTTGAACGTGATTCCGTTCAGCGAGCTCATCCTGACCAGCGTTGGGCACGCGAGGTCCTGCACTTGGCAATCGTCCGACACCGCGGCCTGGCCCCACACCAGTAGCTCCCCGCGATCTACACCGCGACGCACAAACACACCAGCCGTGAGCCCGCGAGCGCTCGGTCAAAAACCGACCGACGAAGATGCGGGAGCGAACACGTACCGGTGAGCGCGACCGAGTGTCGTGGGCCGGTGGCGACCTTGGTGACATGATGGTGGTAGATGCTCTGCACGAGCGTCGGGGCCATGATGTCCTCCAGGGAGCCGTGGCCCAGCTTGCCGAACCTGCCGCTGCCCCACGAGAACACGTGGCCTTCCTCTGCAGCGACGGTGAAGAAGGTTACATCAGCAACCGTGTGCCGTGGTGTGTGCGGTGGTGCGTGTGCGGTGGTGCGTGAGTGGCACACGAAGGGCGTACTGGTGAGGGCGAGAAAGTGGGAGGAGCCGCAGCTGATGTCGACCACGGAGAGGTCCTTGAGGAGGAACGGTCGGTGGTGCGGCGTGCGGTTCCAGTCGCGGCCGAACATCCACGCCCGGCCCTCGCGCCCGAGCTTCAGCGCGTGCGCGGCGGCGGACTGCGACGACAGCGACGAGGTGGAGGACGACAGCGACGAGGAGGCCGATGACGAGGATGAGGCCAATGACGACGCGCGCTCCACCAGTCGTATGTCGATGAAGAGGAGCGCGCCGCCGCCGCGAGGCAGGAACATGATCGACAGCGGCAGGCGCTCGTCGCTGGCCGTGGCGTCGGCTCCTTCGCCACCGGTCGCGTCGGCGCCCTTGGCGTCCATCTCGAGCGGCACGTAGCGCGGCCTCAGGTCGCGTGAGGATGAAGAAGATGACGAAGATGAAGTGGACGAGGTAGGGCCAGCACAGCAGGGAACGGGCACTGCCTCCTCTGCATAGTCGTGCTCGATGCCGTCGGGAATCTCGACGCGCCATCGTTGGAGATCGATGCCCCCGTTGGTGCCGAGGGCGTGGACGAGCTGGCCGGCGGTGATGTAGTCGAAGCTCGATTCGTTGATGGAGACCTCCCTCTGCAGAGGGATCACGGCCTTCACGATCCGCCGCTTACGCGTTTCAGGATGGACGAATCGAATGCTCACCTCTACGTCGAGGCTCGGCAGAGAGATGCGGGGAGTGAGGACCAGAGGGTAGAGAGATGGACCGAGTGGGGTGGAGCTAACTGAGGAGGGGGCTGGAGGAGAAGGGTGTTGAGCGGGCAGCCCTCCACCGATGTTGGATGCGAGCTGCAGGTTGTGGTTGAGCCGATCATTCTGCAATTGGTGGTGAATGTGCTGGTGTTGTTGAAAGCTATTGCGGTGTTCGACGAGGGCTGTCGTGAGGGCACTGGGCGAGAAGGGGAGGGATAGGGTCTCGGCAGCAGTAGAGGAATGAGGAATGGGGATCGAATCTGAGACTTCATCTTCTTCGCCCTCCAAATTCTTCTCTAATTTAGCGAAAGGGGCCGTTTCGCTGCTGCCGGTGCTCTCCACTCTTGTTGTTCGCTTCTTGGGCGAGAAGGAGGCGTCGGGGGGTTGGCCATGGGCCACAGTCATAAGTTTGCGAATGTCCTCCTCAAGGGGCGAACGCGAAGAGCGATCGTTTGATCGGCGCGGCGATGACACGGGCGAATTCGTCTTTGACGAATCTGGAGACCGAAGAGCAGATGCGGGAGGTGCCTCCATCTCACCTTCCTCCTTCATCTCAGGCCTGCCCGAGCAATCCCCCTCGGTGTCTAGTTTGCTCGCGGTTGGCCCACGCAATAAACGCGAGTGCCTTCATTTATTGGCAACTCACGCCCGGAATGCACGCCTCGTGTGTGCGGTCGTGTGCGGTCATGTGCGACCACCACGGCGAACACGACGCGCTCGAGCTCGGTGGTGTGCTGTAGTTCAGTGCAAGCGGCGGCTTCTTCTTCTTCTCATGTACATACAATGGTGGTCTCGTCCTGAAGGCTGGCGGGAACGATGCAGCTGCAGCTTAGCAGCCGCCGAAGCAGCCGACGCAGGTTCGGGGCTGGGGCATGCCGCCCTTGGCCACCAGCAGCCTCTCCTCGAGCGTCTGGCCCAGCAGGTCCTTGCGCGTGATGATGCCCACGGGCTGGTTGTTCTCGTTCACCACCGGCAAGTGTCGCAGGCCCATCGACCTGTGTTCGACGTCGTGGTCGGGCGTCAGCAAGTGCAGTGACCAAGAGGCTAGAGCTTGGGAGGAGAGGCTGTAGATAACACGGACCTGAACAGGTTGTAGGTGAAGCCCAGGGAAAAGTTCTCGGTCACGGTCAGCGAGGAAGTGTTGATGTAGGCCGACAGATCGATGTACTTGTCCATGTCCTCTTCTTGCACTGCAGCCCGGGTCATTGAAGTGAGCGCGACGAACCAGACACCATTGTAGAGGGAAGGGGAGGGGATACCAGTCTCGAGATAACGCGGAGATGTGATGGAGATGGGCGACTTGTGCGACGTGTCCTCGTCCTGTGTGCGCCATGCGAGTCAGTCAGTCGGTCGATCGATGGCAAAGCGTGTTTTGTAAGAGGAAGGAGGACAGAGGTGTTTACCTTCATCCGGCGATAGTCCAGCACAGGATTGATGTCGTACTCGTTCGTCACAAAGATCTCCGGATGTCGCAACAAAATCTCCAGCTGCGCGCGCAAAATCATCCTGTGCGCCAGAGAACAGGCATAGCTCGGTGAGAGAGGCAGCAAGCACTGGGGCGCGGGTTTGTGTGAGAGAGAAGGGTACCCCTTGAAGACGGCGTGCTGCTTGTCGTCCTCGTACTCGTCTTCTTCATAACGACGCCTGTGTGGAGACCCCAGGCCGCCATCAAGCAGACCTCGTCCCCTCTGTCGCGACGCCAGAGCCCTCTCCTGTTGCACACGCGTAAGACGCGGTAAGCTTCTGGCGCCGCTACAAAGGACAAAGCTTCAATTGAAGAGGGAACGCACGTTGCCCTCGAGGTCCAGCGTCTTCATGCGTACGCCGTCGGTGTCTTCGATCAGGTCGTCGATGGTCATGCTTCCGCTCAGCCCAAGGCTTAAGCCGCTCAGCCGCTCTCCGCGCCCATTGTTCACAAGGTGTCCCGTCGTCTTCCTTCTCTTTCTGCTTGATGTTCACCTCGATCTCGGTAATGTCGAATCCTTCGAGCTGCGAGTCCACACGGCGCGGAGCAGCAAAGGCCGATGACGGCGAGGCCATGGGCGACGATGGGGTCAAGCGATGCGTGCGCGCCAGCTTCTCCTGATGGCCCTGCTTCCGTATTCTAAAGCGCGCCAAGGGGATAAGAAAGAGATCCAAAAAAGGTTGGTGCTTGAGGGGGGCTGCGCACTTGTTTCTGCTGTCGAGCATCGCCTTGTCCTTGGGCGTGAGGACGACCGGGAAGGCGTGGTGCCGGCAGGCGATCAGGGTCTGCACGATGTTGCGGACCTTCTCTTTGTGGCGGAAGGTGGTGACCGGCGCGGACATCACATCCTTCGCCTTGAAGGTATCCACACCTTTTGGTTCAAGCAGGAAACGTGAGTGACAAGCTGGCACCACTGGAAAGCAACTGATAGTACTAAAGCCTTGGAACAACACGTACCGCGAACGACCGGGTCATTTTCCAGGAACGGCACGCACCTCACCTCGAGCAGCGCGTGATAAAGCGAGTGCGTGGCGGTGTCGGCGATGGACTTCGCGATCATTACGGCGAGCATGATGGGCAAGAGAAAATGGATGTCGTTGGACAGCTCGGTGACGATGACGGCGAGGGCTATCGTTAGCCGTGATACGCCCGCAAAGAAGGAGGCTGCCCCTATGAGCGCGAACACGCCTGGGTCCATCCAACTGGCGGAGATGCCCAGATAGTCTATCGTCGCCAGACCTGAGCGAGCAGTGAGCGGCGCTGTGTCAGTTTCATACGACCACAAGCTTGGTAGACCTAGAAACGAGAAGAGCCAAAACAGAGGGCTGTGCGAACTGACCTACGATGCGTCCGAGTGTCGCCCCGATTACGAGCATGGGCAGGACGATGCCGCTCGAAATGGCCATACCTGTCGTGTAAGTGGAGACCATGGTCAGTGCGCGTTTGCTTACGGCTATGGTAATCGAAGTAGGGGAAGTGACGGTGCAAGCGTACCAGAGGAGTAGCAAGCGAAGAAGAAGTAGACGACCAGGAAGACGGCCAGCGACGAATAAGAGAAGCGATAGGCCGTGCCGCGCGAGAACAGGTGGCGAATGGCCTCGTCACCCACGTTGAACATCAGCTGTGTGAGGGAGTGAAATTACACCGTTCGGGAGTCAGCAAGCGCGTCGAAGAGGCCGTGCATGGGGGGAGGAAGAGAGGAAGGAATACCGTAGCAAGCGGACTGTACTCTCCTTCGTTGTCACACGCATGCTTCACGAGCCGGTATTTGTCGCTGTCGATGGGGTTCTCGGGTTTGGGCAGACAGGGGAAGGCCAGAGGAAGGAAGAGGCACAGCGACGAAAAGATGGCCACGACAATGCACGGTTCTGCCAACAGCGTATCACACAGTGCCGGTCGTCAGTACGGGCATGGCGGGAGTGAGCGACACTGTGATGCCTGAAGGCAAAGAAAGGGTTTACCCAGCAGCCGCATCAGCTTGTAAGGAACGAAGAAGCGATTCCTGAAGCGAGTGATCTTCAAGTTGAGGTACGTGAACACCGTGCCCATGACGCCTCCGCATATGCCAATAACGATGGAGGGGACCTAGATAGAAAACGTGCGTTACACAAGATGAGCAAAAAGAAAGAGGATTGAGTCAACGCTTGGGCGATCGCGGGTTTGCCACATACCATGGTGAAGATGTGCATTTCGATGTACTGATTGACGGGGAACAAGATGGTCGACTCCTCGATAAAGTAGCCAAAGCGTCCCTAATCAAACGTTGTAGTGATAAGCATCTTCGTTTCGTAGGCACTTCATTAGGGAGGAAGGCAAGGTGGGTAAGGGGGAATGAGCATACCGTGGGCACCCAAGCGATAAAGGAAGAGTTCAACAGTGACGCAGCGAACGAGGCCATCAGGCAACCGACGAAGATCATGTACGTTAGCTTGTGGTTCCAGAAGGACGCCACTTCCTCTCTCACGAACAACAGACCACTGCAGAGAGCAGAGTGTCAGGCAAAGAACGGTTCATAGTGGGCGGTGGCGGCGATGGACCATACCCGATGGGAGCTCCGAATGCAGCAGACACGCCCGCAGCAGCGCCGCCGGTGATGAAGTCACGACGATCTTGCGTATTGCGGAAGCGCGTCAGGAAGGAGGGGTTCCAGTTCAGCGTGCGCGAGCGGCCTTGTGTCAGGTTGCCTCCCACCATGGCGCCCATGTGAATCATGGGTCCCTCGGGTCCTAGGTTTTCGGGGAGAGCGGTTTAGGCCATTAGGCTCAGAGCCGATTGCGGTCAGGCATAGAGGTGAATAGAGAGGAAGGGGAATGCATGTACCCACGGGTAAGCCGGAAGATATGGCGAGCACGCAAGAAGTAAACTTGACCACCAGCGTTCGGACGTTGAAGATTTTTGGTAGATTGACGCCGTTCAGGTACCCCATCACGTCCGGAATGCCCGACCCTCCTGCTGGTGGCTGTGGCAGAGCCCATTCAGATCCAAAGGTCAGGCACACAAGAAGGAGTGCCGCGAGGGAGGGAGGGAAGAGAGCTCAGCTGCGAGGACTACGTCGTACCTGCCAGTACACCACGAGGGCGCTGGCGCATAATACGGTTATTAGGCTGTAGCCCACAAAGGCCAACCAAGCCAGCGGATAGACCAGGGCCTTGTTGAGGTCGTCCTGGGTGTCAAGAATAAGCTCTGTCGCGTGGGGAGAAGATAGGGGCGGTGTGTGAGGCAAACAGCAGATCCAAGGTAGAGCGAAGGAGAAGGGCCAGAGAGGGGGAGGGAGTGGTAGGTACCGGTGACTTTGAAGTGACCCTCGGCGATGAGTTCGGTGGTCTGCTTGAGGAGGAACGCCACGAAGCCCACGGCAGCTCCAACCACGCAGAAGAGGAGCCACTTGGAGAGGTCCTTGCGTATGTACCACCACTTGGTCTTTTGCTGCAGGTACTTGCGGTAGATCTGCGAGTGGGGAACGTTGTAGTCCAAGCTCTCGTACTCGTTCATTCGCTCCTTCTCGGAGAAGGTGAAGTGGTGAGCTGCGTGGCCTGGTCGCAGATCGCGATCGCCCTCTTCCGATGGACCCGGGCAGAAACGCTTGCGCAGGCCCCTCTGCATGCTGGAGAAGATGCCACCACCGCCGCCGCCGCCACCTTCCCCGCCTCTTGATCGCCTTAGTACTCGCTCTCTGCTTCCCCGCAGCCTTTCTTCATCCAGCAGCGAGTCGTTGAATTCATCTTCCTCCTCCGCTCTCATTCTCGTGAGGTAACTGCCGCGATGAACGTAGGCACTGCTCAACTCCTCCAATTCAACCTCGGACTGGGCCAGTCCTCGTTCCTTCCTCGTGCCCCCGCCTCGTGGCCGAAAAAGAATGACGTCGTGGAGAGCCGGGTCGGGCTGCAGATCGAAACGCAACCACAAACTAGGCTCTGAGATCAAGACGTCTTGGCTCCTCCTATGTGCCTTCCGTATTCTACGCGTCAATGTTGTGAGGCTATCGGCACCAGGGTCTCGCGTGCTGCATCCAAAGGCCCAATCTTCGAAAGATGGTGCGCAAGTCTGACGGAAGATCTGTGCCTCCACTTTTCTACTGCTTTCCCTGCCTCACGAAATTTCGAAAGAATCATACCTTGAATTCCGTAAGTTGGGGGCTATTTCCTGGAAACGACGAGGCGATTGTTCGCAAGCCCTAAGGTGGCGGGTGACGTGAGCTTGTTGCACCGAAAAGGCTAAAAAAAGAGTCAATCTGGAGCATCTCGTCTGGAAGTCGTGGTGCATGCAGTGCTTCACCTGCCGAAAGGACATTCCTTTGGGCTCCAGCTGCTGGCCCATTACAAATCGCACGCACTTTCGCATCTCCAGCCCCCCGACGGTCTGCGATGACTGCTTCAAGTGTAGCGTCTGCCGAGCGCAGCTGACTTTGGATCGATACGGCTCGGTGGGGAACGTCCTCTACTGCGTGGAGCATGAACCTCCAGGGGCGGGTGGTACCAGTTCCTCAACGCCTTCGGTTGCATCTTCACCCACAGTTCCCACCCCATTCTCCTTCTCTCCATCATCATCATCATCGACACTCTCTCCATCCGCCCCCATCTTGCCGATTTCCTCGCCTACTTTTCTCCCTTCTCCTCCCTTCTCCTCTCCTCTTCCCTCCGGAGCCGTGTCTCCCACGCGAACCAGCCCTCGGCGGACAACCCACATGCGGCCGCGGGAGACCTCTGTCGCCGAGCGCCCAACTGGCTCGCCCCGACGCCCACCGCTCTAGGCAGCAGCACCACAAGCAGCGCCAACAGCACCACCGCCGCCACGTCACCATCTACACCTCCATCCAACTCCTCCACCTCTTCCTTATCGAATGTCTTCACGCTCCCCGCCTTCACGCCGGCGCCGCCGGTGGCGATTACCAGCACGGCCGCAGCGTCCTGATGGCCTCTGCGCCGTCCCGCAGGAACACCGGCAACGCCCTGAAGGGTCGAACCGCGAGGCAGACCCTGGTGCCGAACTCAGCCACGAACAAGCCACACGCCGCCAACGGCGGCTTTTCCTCGTCTCCCTTCCAATTGCTTTCGCTCCCCGGCGGGTACGCGCCCGCCGCCGCACCGCCAGCGAGCTCCGCCTCGAGCAGCTCCTCTATGGCATCGTCGCTGGCACCATTGCCGGCGACATCCCTGTCGGCCAGCACTGCAGCGAATCCATCGACGTCGCCCAGGCAGCTCAGGCACAGCGACGAACCGTCCACCTTCTCCAAACTGTCACCCTCTCCAACAGAGCAAGCCCCGGCGTGGCTGACGCCCGCCTCGTTTAGCGCGCTTGCACCATCAGCCCCTCGATCGACCTGGCCGCCGCCCACGCGCGCTCGTCCGTCCGACCCTGTTCGGGCGGAGCAGACTGAGAGGCAGTCTCCCGAAGGTACGCCTTCATCACACTCTCTCAGCCGGGGCTTGTTGAAAGAAAGCTGACGGGTGTACTCTCATCGATGATGTGTGGGGGTTGCAGGTGTGGTCACTGTCAACACTGACAGCGAACCGAACTCCTTGGTGGACAAGCGGAAGAGGCGAACGCCCAAGCGAACCAGCACACACAGCCGCAACATCAGCGGCATGACCGCAACAGTCACTCCTGACGACACGAGCGGTGGCCTGGAAACGTGCGTTAGGCTAAGCTGTAGTGCGCGTGGCTGCGGCGTCGATACAATCTAGCCTCCATATAACCGTGTGCTGCGTGGTGAGTGCAGGCGCTTGAAGCAGCTTGCCGCGCAGCTCGAGATGGTGCGCCTCGAGAAGGCGGAAGAGAGGGAAGATGTGGGCAGCGAGGCAGCCAAGCCGCACACCATGGTGCGCTCCGCTCTCTACCACCACTTTCCAGGACGCTGGCTCACGCGTGATGTGTCGTGTGTGCGTGTTTAGGACGAGGAGGTCGCACTGTTGCGAGCCCGTCTCACAGCCGCCACACGAAAGGCCGACCAAGCAGAAGCCCGCGCCGACCAAGCCGAGGAGAGGGCCGCTCGCTACAAAGCCCACGCCGAGATGATGCAGCAGGTGGTCGACAACACTCTCAAGGCCCTGCACAACGTCGAGGCGGTGACGAGGGAGATGAGCAAGCTGCAGCGCAAGCTGGCCAGCGCGAAGGAGGAGCGAGCAGAGATGGCGGCTCAGGTCGAGGAGTACCGGAAGCGAGCCGAGCACTTGACAAAGCGTGACGAGGAGCGCGCCAAGGAGCTCAACAAGTTAAAGGGCAATTTCTCGCCCAGGGACTACACGATCGAGGAGCTCATCCAGCTCGAGGGCACTCTCGAAGAAGGTACGTCGTCACGCTGTGTGTGTCGTGTGTGCGTGTGTCATCGCTCTGCTCACGCTCGCGCCACCCGTACGCAGGCAAAAAGAAGGTGAACGAAGTGCGCGTGGCCCTGCAGGTGAGCGCCGAAGAGAAGAAGAAAAAGGAGTGCGTGCTGTGCTTCGACGAGCAGAAGGACACCGTCTTCATCCCCTGCGGACACCTGGCCTGCTGTCGCTCGTTCGTCCCCCCTTCTCCCTGAGCGGCCTGTTGCGCCCCTCGCAAGGCTTGAGCTCATCGCGCACTTTGTTTGCACACAGGTGCTCCAAGCAGGTTTCCAAGTGTCCCATCTGCCGGAAGTCCATCACCCACACGGTGCCCGTCTACGACTGCTGATTGCTGCTGTACGCATAGGCGCGCGCGCGGTCCTCATCATCCCTCCACCAATACACCACCCCACATCGCACACTGGGAAAGTGGTACTTGTTGTTGTAGTTGTCAGATGGCAGGCGCTTAGGGCAACTGCATGCTGGCGAGGACGGCGTGGACAGCGGCGAGGCCGCTGGCGTGGGGTTCCGCCTCGAGGCTGTCGGACAGAGAAGAGCGCTTGGCCACCACCGAGGCTGCCACCGCGTGGACGCGTCCCTCCTCCTGCTCGAGCGGCTGGCGGGCCGTGGTGCTGCACGCCTTGGGCGTCTGGAAGTCGCTCGACGACGCGCCGGTGGTGAAGCTCGTGTAGTCGATCTGGACGCCCACGCCGTAGGTTTCGAGGAAGAGGCGCACCGGCGTCTGTCGCGCGTTGTCGGTGACGTAGATGGCGACGCGCACGTCCCGGTTGGCGTTCTCGAAGAGCCACACCTGCGCTTGTACGTTGTTCACCCGCACCGCCCCCCGCGAAAGATGTGTAGCGAATCATCTGCAGGGGGTCGGCCCCCTGGTAGGTGTTGCTGAGGGGCTTCTTGGAGCAGGAGCGGGCGGTCCACACGTAGGAGACGTGCTGCTGGTAGAGGTTGAGGGTGGTGGCGTTGACGCCGTAGATGATGCCCGACTGCTTGTAGGCCTGGAGCGCCTGGCTCACGGCGACGAGGCCGTTGGTGGTGGTGAGGTTGAAGTCCGACGTGAACACCAGGAGGTTGGAGAAGGTGGCCCGGTAGGCCGACGGGAACGACGGCCTGGACGGAGCCGCAGCCACAACCGTCAGCGCCAAAGCCGCCACCACCACACAGTAGAGAAGTGCCACCCGCATGCTTGTGTGTTGTGTCTTCTGTACTGGTGCAATAAAACAAAAAAAAAATGGATTGTGCAACTCCTCGGCAATTAAAGCTTGGTTGGCTCTCATGTTTTCATCTGATTCGTCAAGCTAATTACTCAAATCACTTGTTCGATCGGGTTCAGTGAACCGACAATGTCTCGATTGGCTGCTTATCGAAAACAAGCGTGATGCGCAGGCGCGAAAAGAGATCGATGCCTGGTCCGGCTGGCCGGCTCAGTGCTGGGCCCTGCCGCCGGTGCCGCCGGTCTGGGTCTGGATGTGGGTGCGGAGCTCCCAGGCCCACTGCATGTGGCACCGCTCCACCTCGAGGATGAGGTCCTCGACCGCCTTCACCCCCAGGTCCTTGACCCTCTCCCTGTGGTGTGACGTACCATCAACTGTCATCAGCAAATTTGAACGCCACCTACACAAACAACATCTTCAAGATACCTGTCCTTGCAGAGGTTCTGGATGATGGTCTCGTGGTTGTTCAGCAGGTTGGTGACCATCGTATTGCAGTCCGGCCATTCGCCCTCCTGAGGTACAAACCGAACCAACCGTCAACCTCTGGGAAAGGTTGATCATTGGGGGGGGGAGCAGTGGGGGCTGACCTTGGGTACGTCGATCCTGGAGAAGCGGAGCTTCTCCGACAGGTTGGGCACCTTGTAGCCCAGACCGCGGATGTGGCGGGCGATCTTGTCAACCGCGACTTCCTGCTCCTTGAACTGGGTCTTGAACAGGTCGCAGAACATAGAAGCTCTCGGGTCCACCACGTTGTAGGCGTAGTTCTTCGTACGCAGAGCCAAGATCACCTGTGATCCCACAGTGAGAACGGAGCTTGGGTGCATAAGAAGAAGAAGAGGAATGCGAGTAGTGGTACCTCATCAGAGATGGCGGTGTTGAGGACGAAGGCGGTCTCGGAGAGCACTTTCTCGTTGAGGCCGATGTTGGGCACGACGGGCTCCCTCTGCACTTGCACTTGGGCCATGTTGTAGTTGAAGAGTTGATCGGTGGTGGTGGTGGTTGTTGGTGCCTTTGTTGGAGAAGGTGAAGATTGGAGAAGAGCTTGGCTCAGTCTTTTATACACTGCCGGCGCCCAACGTCGCACAACAGCCGCCGAGATGTCGGGGAGCCGCTGACGACGCGCTGCGTGGCGCTTCATTCACGACCCACCGAAGGCGCTGGGTTGCACTGAAGGGAGTGGCCAAGGAGGACACTTAGGCGTTAAGCGCCTGCCTTGAGATGACCGGTTAGTTGCTGAACAGGCGTCGACCAGTAGAATTTCAAACCTGAGCAACGATTTTATCAGACTCAACGCCAATTCGTCCAATTTTTGTGGGCGCTTTCTTGGGCGCCCAGGACACTTGCTGGACGGCCCAGCATAGGGCGGTACTCAACGACCAGGCGCCGAAGGTGCGTTGCACTTAAGCTGTCTCCTCTGCGATTCCAGGGGGAGAATTCAACTGGGCTGTCGCCCGCCAGCAGATAAAAGACCTCTTCCTCCACCTGTTCTTGTCCTCTTCACCCCTTGCGGTAGAAACACAACCACATCAAGCCTCATCTTCATCAACATGGCCACCCAAGTTCAGGTCCAAGTCCAGCACGAGCCCATCGAGTCCAAGATCGGGATTCCCGCGAAGAGCCTCCACCCCACGGCTGAGATCCTGGCCAGGCTCTCCTCCGACCAGGTGACACCCACTCTCTTCACCTTCATCAAGACCCCCTTCATCACCATACATACTCACACACTGTTGAACAGACCTGCTTGTACCTGCACACGTTCAACTACTACTTGAACGTGGTGGGTCCCCGCAGCAAGATGCTGGGCGACCTGTTCCAGAAGCAGCGCTCGAGATCGGCGTCATCATGGACAAGGTGGGCAGGCACATGCGCTCACTGGGCTACAAGGTGCCCATCCTCACCGAGATCGTCCGCTACAACCGCCTCCAAAATCCTCCCGTACGCACCCAACCCCTCACCATCGCCACCACCATCACCCATCGACCTCATCTTCCACTTCTTGTTCCACCAAAGGAGGGAACGTGGCCCGACGAGAACGGCATGCTGGAGGTGCTGATGACCAACCACGAGAACATCATCCGCCACATCTGCAACGAGAGGTGCGTGAGTCCGTTGCATGCAGGGAGTGAAAGAAAGACGTGAGGCTGACACAACACGACACCCGACACTACGACACACAGGAAGCAGGTGTCGGACCTGGGCGTAAAGACGATCGAGGACCTCCTGCTCGAGGTGGAGCGTTGCCACTTGCAGTGGGCGTGGCAGCTGCGCATCCACATGCAGACCCTCGGCCAAGGCAAGTAGAGTCCGCACGTGCTCCCGCCCACCCCACTCATCTCTCGACAGCGCGGACGCGGATCGCAAAGGAGAAGAGTACTAGAAAGAGAGAAGAGAGGGACCGACAAAAGAACGAAGGGAAGGAAGAAGAGCGAAGCAAGGAATAAACAGTCGACGTACTTCCATTTCTTCTTGTTTGAGCGCCTCAGAGGGCCTGTTGGAGGTGTGCGTACTCGTAGGCGTAGCCGTCGGCCGGCTGCCGCAGCTCTGCGGGCACGCAAAGACCACCAGGCACCCAAACTCGAGTTGCACGTCGGCCTCCGGTGCCACCTCGACCCCCTCGAGCTCCTGGGCCGACCGCAGCAGGTAGATCAGCGTCGGCATCACCTCGCACTCGAACACCCTGCGCAAGCGCACATTCAAGCGTGCGTGTTGTGTCAGAACGAGACGCAGCACAATCGCCTGTTTCCAATTCAAGAGCGAGTGTTAACAGTCATGTACCGCTCGGCTCCGCAGCGATCGCAGCAGGGCACGGTTTGGGGGAAGTCCTTGGACATCCACAACGGTCGGCCCGAGTACGAGTATCTGATCGCAATATGATCAGGTTCGTGTGTTTGTGTGTCGTGCGTCATGTGGTGTGTGGGTGTGTGGGTGTGTGGGTGTGTGGGTGTGTGGGTGTGTGGGTGTGTGGGTGTGTGAGTGTGTGAGTGTGTGGTGTGTGGGTGTGTGGGTGTGTTGCGAACCTGAAGATCGTTGG